>BSBK01012711.1:352500-362500 GCA_027943335.1 Chamaecyparis obtusa
GGAATTACATTATCCATTTCTGTATTTGGTTCTACATTTTGAATTGGAATTAGAATTTGACAAGAAAAAAATGAAGTTATTTTAATTATTATATAATGTTTTAATTTAATATTTTATTTATTTTGTCCTTTTTTTTAATTTATATATATTTTTATTAATTTTTATTTTTATATAGTAAATCATAAACAATTTTTTTTTTTTCAATATTGTGAATAGTAAACTTAACTTTTTAAAATAATTTTATACATTATCATAAACAATATTATAACAAGAAAATAGTTATTGCATTTCTCGATATCACATCAAAATATAAATAAGTCATATAGTCCACACACACACACACACACACATATTTCTACATAATGACCCAACAAAGTAGTGTGATTGTTGCACAAAGAAAACATCGTAAAAACATGACATCGGCTTTATAAGTAGCCTCCTCTTTTGCAATAGCTGTTTCGAGTGCCTTGCAAGACTTGCACTCATCATCCACAACAGGGATATGTGTAGAAGGTGCAGATGATGTAGATAGCGATGGGGTGTCATCGGCCCACCAAAAGTAGTCACATCCACCGCCATCCTACAATATAAATCTAAGTTAGTATTGATATAATGACTAATATTTATTCTTTGTAAACATTTAAATATTGTGCAATTAACAACCTTTTTCTTATTTATGCAAGTCCAAAATGTATGCTCTGGATTAGTGTTTGTGTGTGACATCCTCAACATGCAATGCACTCCATCACCACAATCACACATAGGGACATTTATCATAGCCATCACCACTGTATCAAACAAATTTTTGTTCAATCATACTATTTTTGTTCATTCATATAACAACATGACTATATTCTATCAGTACAAAATGAAAATTTTTCATTTATGTTGATATTACGAATTTATACAAAAAATATAATGAAACATCTATAGCATCAGATAGAAGATGGGGAAGAATAATATCCATGAATTGAATGGTGGTGTGAAAACACACCGTTAAAAAAGATAATGCAAGGAAATCCATGCTCTACACCCTTATGCCCCACATTTGATGAGCAACCATCTCATATCCCACTCATTCTTCTCATTACTATTCGTATTGTTATATGGTCAATCCTGCATCTACAAACTAAACATGACAGAAAAACTAAAACTTGTTTATTTTTAAATGGAATACAACAAGGAGTACCATCAGAAATATTGACCGTTTACAAACATGAACAGTAAACAATCATCAGATAGCTCATTTCTTTTTATCATCATATGTGGATAGTTTTCACATCAATGTTTGAAATAGCTTCTAGATTCGATTGTGTAGATTTTTTCGCATCAACGTTTTGGATCACACTCTGTGATCCATCATCAAGATGAAAGAGAGCAAAATGATTTCAATAGAGAAAAATGATGGACTTTTCTTTCAATCTTTTTTCTCTCTTTCATCTTGATGAAGGATCACAGAGTGTGATAAGAAATGTTGATGCCAAAAATATCTACAAAATCAAATCCAGAAGCTATTTCAAACACTTTTAATGTTAGCATTTGTGTAGTATCACAATATCATCATATGTGTGGTCTTAGAACTATCTATTTCTATTTTTGTACCTATCATGTGGTTTTAAAAAATGAATGAAAGATCAAAAGAAATTCAAGATGAAATGGAGCATTGAACAAAGTACAATTATTCCATTTAACTTTTTAATGCAACAGTAATAACAAGATGGTTAGGGTATATACATATAACATGGGACATAATCATGAACAATATAGTCATCTACCAAAACACATTTATATCACCATCTCTTCTAAGAACTAGAAATGGACAGTTCTAAGAGTACACTTTGACAATTCATTGAATTAAGCTTTCATCATGTGGTAGTCCTTGGTGTATTCCACTAAATATGTAAAGATGATATTATGGGTATGTGCAAGATCATGAGGGGCCAAACTATGCCCTTAAGTGGCAATGAAAAATCAACAAATCAGAGTTAGTCAACTTGACGTGAAAATTTGAACTAGCTATCAACCTAATACCAAAAAATTGTAAGAATAGAGTATGTAGGAAATTGAATGTAGTTTCTAAACTACTTGGCCTTTTCTAAAAAAAATTAAAATAATTGGTGAAAAGTATAGATTTCAATACAACAGTACAAAAAATTTCAGGAAAAAAATAAGAAGTAGGTGTATGTTTGACCACCTTAATCATGATCAAATGATAATATTTTTTTATAAGATTTAATATATAAGAAGTAGACTCATGTCCGGATGTGACACATATTTTTTTGTAATTTTATTCTAAAAAAATGATTAATTATGAATTTTCTATTACAACATTTTTAGAATAAAAAAACTCCCGTGTCTGACCACCTTAACTCATCCAAAACTTTACAAAATTCAATTTATTTATTTTTTTCCCTATAGTAGGCGAAGCATAGAATGTGACGCATTTTTCAGATTTCAAAAATGTTATACTGTCTAAAAGTTATAGTCGTTTTTCAATCAGTATATAAATCAGCACTTTAGAGGTAACTCAATTAGAAAATAACTAATAATTACTTACCGAATTCAAAATTTGACAGCAATTATATTGATAGAAAGTTGATAATCTCCTTAAAATGGCCTTTTCATTTCATCAAGTTCGGGTGAAAAAAAATTGTCAGCTACATGGTCAAAGTCTGGAACTCAGAGAAACAGGCGAAAAACACGTTTTTGTGACATTTGAAGAGTTGACCAAGTAGGTTTGGTACACAAAGCAATACCAAGCCTAATCGGGTACCCAATTTTTTCGAGTACCCAATTATCCCGGTAGAATTTTGAATTTTAAATTTTCCCTCCCCTTTCTCCCTCATAATTTATTTCCAACCCCTTTCTTCCTCTAGTTTCTCCATACTTCAATATATTATATATCAAAAATTATATATTAGATTATATATTATATATATTAAATATTACATAATATCTATTATATATTAAATATTATATAATATACATTTTACATTAAATATTATATAATATATATTAATATTAAATGTTACATTATACATCATATATTATATATATTATTTTATATGTATTATATATTAATATGTATTTTACAATATATCACATGATATCTTCATATTTAAATTATATGTAATATATATTTTATATTATAATATAAATATTAATAAATATAAATATAAATATAAAAACATATATATATAATATATATCAATATTAGATGTTACATTATACATCATATATTATATATTATTTTATATGTATTATATATTAATATATATTTTACAATATATCACCTGATATCTTCATATCTAAATTGTATATATATATATATATATATATATATATATATATATATATATATATGACATATTAATACATAGGTTAATTACACCAATATAAGGCATCCAAAAGGTTTCCAAAGGGGTCATAGAGGGGTCGTAAGGGTCCTAAGGCTTGAGAAAGAGTACTAGGACCCCTTAGGTCCCAGTGTAACCCCTGACAATACATTAGAGCACTCAATTGTTTCTCAAAGGGTCGTACGACCCCTTGGGACACACTTTAGTGTTCAAATGTGTCAAAAGGGGTCATGGGGACTTCATAGGGGTCCTAAGGTGTACTAGGACCCCAATGAAGTCCCCATGACCCCTTTTGACACATTTGAACACTAAAGTGTGTCCCAAGGGGCTGTATGACCCCTTAGGACACACTTGAGTGTTCTCATGTGCCGAAAGGGGTCAGTGGGACTTCCTGTGGGTCCTAGTATACCATATCACGCATTAGGACCCCTAGGAAGTCCCGATGACTCTTTTTGACACATTTCAACACTCAAGTGTGTTCCAAGGGGTTGCATGACCCCTTATGACACACTTGAGAGTTCTAATATGTCAAAATGGGTCATGGGGACTTCCTAGGGGTCCTAAGACATGATAACATATACTAGGACCGCTAGGAAGTCCCCATGACCCCTTTTGACACATTTCAACACTCAAGTGTGTCCCAAGGGGTCGTATGAACCCTTAGGACACACCTGAGTGTTCTAATGAGTCGAAAGGGGTCATGAGCACTTCCTAGGGGTCCTAGTATGCCTTATCACATGTTAGGACTCCTAGGAAGTCCCGATGACCCCTTTTGACACATTTCAATAGTCAAGTGTGTTCCAAGGGGTCGATTAATCCTTAGGACAAACTTGAGAGTTCTATTGTGTTGAAAAGGCTCATGGGGACTTCTTAGGGGTCCTAACGCATGATAAGACATACTAGGACCCCTCGGAAGTCCCCATGACCTCTTTTGACACATTTCAACACTCAAGTGTGTCCCAAGGGGTCATATGACCCCTTAGAACACACTTGAGTGTTCTTATGTGTCAAAAGGGGTCATGGGGACTTCCTAAAGATCCTAGTACACATAATCACGCGTTAGGACCCCTACGAAGTCCCCATGACCCCTTTCAACACATTTCAACACTCAAGTGTGTCCAAAGGGATCATATGACCCCTTAGGACACACTTGACTATTTTCACGTGTTAAAAGGGGTCATATGGACTTCATAGGGCTCCTAGTACACTTTATCATGCGTTAGGACCCCTAGGAAATACCGATGATCTCTTTTGACACATGTCAACACTCAAGTGTGTCCCAAGGAGTTGTATGACCCCTTAGGACACACTTGAGAGTTCTAATGTGTTGAAAGGGGTCATGAGGATTTTCTAGGGGTCCTAGTATGCCTTATCACATGTTAGGACCCCTATGAAGTCCCCATAACCCCTTTTGACATATTAGAACTCTCAAGTGTGTCATAAGGGGTCGTATGACCCCTTAGGAAACACTTGAGTGTTCTAATGTGTTGAAAGGGGTCATGGGCACTTCCTAGGGGACCTAGTATGCCTTATCACATGTGAGGACCCCTAGGAAGTCCCAATGACCTCTTTTGACACATTTCAACACTCAAATGTGTCCCAAGGGGTCGTATGACCCCTTAGGACACAATTGAGATTTCTAATGTGTTGAAAGGGGTCATGGGGACTTCCTAGGGTTCCTAACGAATGATAAGATGTACTAGAACCCCTAGGAAGTTTCTATGACCTATTTTGACACATTTCAACACTCAAGTGTGTTCCGATGGGTCATATAATCCCTTAGGATACACTTGAGTGTTCTCATGTGTCAAAAGGGTTCATGGTGACTTCCTAGGCATCCTAGTACGCCTTATCACATGTTAGGACTCCTAGGAAGTACCAATGACCTCTTTTGACACATTTCAACACTCAAGTGTGTCCCAAGGGTTCGTATGACACCTTTAGACACACTTGAGAGTTCTAATGTGTCGAAAGAGGTCATGAGGATTTCCTAGGGGTCTTAACACCTTAGGACCCCTACGAAGTCCCCATGACCCCTTTTGACACATTTCAACACTCAAGTGTGTCCCAAGGGGTCGTACAACCCCTTGGAACACACTTGAGTGTTGAAATGTGTTAAAAGGGGTCATGGGGACTTCCTATGGGTCCTAGTATGCCTTATCACATGTTAGGACCCCTAGGAAGTCCCCATGACCCCTTTTGACACATTTCAATAGTCAAGTATCTCCCAAGGGGTCGTATGACCCATTAGGATACACTTGAGAGTTATAATGTGTCGAAAGGGGTCATGGGGACTTTCTAGGGGCCCTAACGCGTGATAAGGGGTACTAGGACCCCTAGAAAGTCCCCATGACCTCTTTTCACATATTTCAACACTCAAGGGTGTCCCAAGGGGTCCTATAATCTCTTAGGACACACTTGAGTGTTCTCATGTGTCAAAAAGGGTCATGGGGACTTCCTAGGCATCCTAGTACACCTTATCAAGTGTTAGGACTCCTAGGAAGTATTGATGACCCCTTTTGACATATTTCAACACTCAAGTGTGTCCCAAGGGGTCGTATGATAAGGCTCAAGTGTGTCCTAAGGGGTCCTATGGCCCCTTTAGACACACTTGAGCATTTTAATGTGTCAAAAGGGGTCATGAGGACTTCCTAGGGGTCCTAGTATGCCTTATCACACGTTAGGACCCCTAAGAAGTTCTCGTAACCCCTTTTGACACATTGGAATGCTTAAGTGTGTCCTAAGGGGTCCTACAGCCCCTTTAGACACACTTGAGCATTCAAATGTGTCAAAAGGGTTCATGAGGACTTCCTAGGGGTCCTAATAGGCCTTATCACGAGTTAGGACCCCTAGGAAGTCCCCATGACCCCTGTGGACACATTAGAACTCTCAAGTGTGTCCTAAGGGGTCCTACAGCCCCTTTGAACACACTTGAGCATTCAAATGTGTTAAAAGAGGTTATGGGGACTTCCTAGGGGTCATAATAGGTCTTATCGCGCATTAGGACCCCTAAGAAGTCCTCGTGGCCTTTTTTGACACATTGGAATGCTCAAGTGTGTCATAAGGGGTCCTGCGGCCCCTTCGGACACACTTGAGCATTCAAATGTGTCAAAAGGGGTCATGGGGACTTCCTAGGGGTCCTAGTAGGCCTTATCATGAATTAGGACCCCTAGGAAGTCCTCGTGACCCCCTTTGACACATTGAAATGCTCAATTGTGTCATAAGGGGTCCTACAGCCCCTTTGGATACATTTGAGCATTCAAATGTTTCAAAAGGGGTCATGGGGACTTCCTAGAGGTCCTAATACGCCTTATCGTGTGTTAAGACCCCTAAGAAGTCCTTGTGACCCCTTTTGACACATTGGAATGCTCAAGTCTATCATAAGGGGTCCTATGGACCCTTCAAACACACTTGGGCATTCAAATGTGTCAAAAGGGGTCATGGGGACTTTTTAGGGGTTCTAATAGGCCTTATCACACGTTAGGACCCCTAGGAAGTCCCTGTGACCCCTTTTGACACATTATAATACTCAAGTGTATCATAAGAGGTCCTATGACACCTTCAGACACACTTGAGCATTCAAATGTGTCAAAAGGGGTCATGAGGACTTCCTAGGGATCCTAGTATGCCTTATTGCGCGTTAGGCTCCTAGGAAGTCCCCGTGACCCTTGTGGACACATTTGAATGCTCCAGTGTGTCCTAAGGGGTCCTATGATGCCTTCAAGCATACTTGAGCATTCCAATATGTCAAAAGGGGTCATGGGGACTTCCTAGGGGTCCTAATAGGCCTTATCACACGTTAGGAATTCTCTGTGACCCCTTTTGACATATTAGAACACTCAAGTGTTTCCTAAGGGGTCCTACAACACCTTTGGATACACTTGAGCATTCAAATGTGTCAAAAGGGGTCATATGGACTTCCTAGGGGTCCTAATAGGCCTTATCGCACGTTAGGACCCTTAGGAATTCCCTATAACCCCTTTTGACACATTAGAATGCTCAAGTGTGTCCTAAGGGGTCCTATAATGCCTTCAGACACACTTGAGCATTCAAATGTGTCAAAAGGGGTCATAAGGACTTCTTAGGGGTCCCAGTATGCCTTATCGCGCATTAGAACCCTAGAAAGTCCTCGTGACCCCTGTGGACACATTGGAATGCTCAAGTGTGTCCTAAGGGGTCCTACGACACCTTCAGACACACTTGAGCATTTCAATGTGTCAAAATGGATCATGGGGACTTCCTAGGGGTCCTAATAGGCCTTATCACACGTTAGGACCCTTAGGAATTCCTCGTGACCCCTTTTGACACATTAGAATGCTCAAGTGTGTCCTAAGGGATCCTATGACGCCTTTGGACACACTTGAGCATTCAAATGTATCAAAAGGGGTCATGGGGACTTCCTAGGGGTCAAAATAGGCTTTATCGCGTGTTATGACCCTTAAGAATTCCTCGTGACCCCTTTTAACACATTAGAATGCTCAAGTGTGTCCTAAGGCATCCTACAACACCTTCAAACACACTTGAGCATTCAAATGTTTCAAAAGGGGTCATGAGGACTTCCTAGGGGTCCTAGTACGCCTTATCATTTGTTAGGACCCCTAAAAAGTCCCCGTGACCCTTGTGGACACATTGGAATGCTTAAGTGTGTCCTAAGGGGTCCTACGATGTCTTCGAACACACTTGAGCATTCCAATGTATCAAAAGGGGTCATGGGGACTTCCTAGGGGTCCTAATAGGCCTTATTGCGCATTAGGACCCTTAGGAATTCCCTGTGACCTCTTTTGACACATTAGAATGCTCAAGTGTGTCCTAAGGGGTCCTACGACACCTTTGGAAATACTTGAGCATTCAAATGTGTCAAAAGGGGTCATAGGAAATTCCTAAGGGTCCTAATAGGCCTTATCGCACGTTAGGACCCCTAGAAAGTCCCCGTGACCTCTATGGACACATTGGAATGCTCAAGTGTGTCCTAACGGGTCCTACGACCCCTTTGAACACACTTGAGCATTCAAATGTGTCAAAAGGGGTCATGGGGACTTCTTAGGGGTCCTAATAGGCCTTATCACGCATTAGGACCCCTAGGAAGTCCCTGTGACACCTTTTGAAATATTGGAATGCTCAAGTGTGTCATAAGGGGTCCTACGGCCCCTTCGGACACACTTGAGAATTCAAATGTGTCCAAAAGGGTCATGGGGACTTCTTAGGGGTCCTAATAGGCCTTATCGCACGTTAGGACCCCTAGGAAGTCCCTGTGACCCCTTTTGACACATTACAATGATCAATTGTGTCCTAAGGGGTCCTACGACACCTTCAAACACACTTGAGCATTCAAATGTGTCAAAAGGGGTCATGGAAACTTCCTAGGGGTCCTAGTAGGCTTTATTGTGAGTTAGGACCCCTAGGAAGTCCCTGTGATCCCTGTGGACACATTGGAATGCTCAAGTGTGTCCTAAGGGGTCCTATGACCCCTTCGGACACACTTGAGCACTCAAATGTGTCAAAAGGGGTCATGGGGACTTCTTAGGAGTTCTAATAGGCCTTATGACGCATTAGGACCCCTAGGAAGTGACTGTGGCCCATGTGGACACATTGGAACTCTCAAGTGTGTCCTAAGGGGTCCTACGGCCCCTTCAAACACACTTGAGCATTTTAATGTGTCAACAGGGGTCATGGGGACTTCCTAGGGTTCCTAATAGGCCTTATCACGTGTTAGGACCCCTAGGAAGTCCCCGTGACCCCTGTGGACACATTGGAATGCTCAAGTGTGTCCTAAGGGGTCCTATGAACCCTTCAGACACACTTGAGCATTCGAATGTGTCAAAAGGGGTTATGGGGACTTCCTAGGGGTTCTAATACGCTTTATCATGTGTTAGGACCCCTAGGAAGTCCCCGTGACCCCTTTTGACACATTTGAATGCTCAAGTGTATCCTAAGGGGTCCTACTACACTTTTGGACACACTTGAGCATTCAAATGTGTCTAAAGTGGTCACGGGGACTCCTAGGGGTCATGGGGACTTCCTAGGGGTCATTAAGACTTCTTAGGGGTCATAATGCATGAAAAACTTGAGTGTTGAAATGTGTCAAAAGGGGTCATGAAGACTTCCTAGGGGTCATAACGCGATATAAGGCATATTAGGACCCCTAAGAAGTCTTCATAACCCCTTTTGACATAGTTCAACACTCAAGTGTGTCCCAAGGGGTCGTATGACTCCTTATGACACACTTGAGAGTTCTAATATGTCAAAAGGGGTCATGAAGACTTTCTAGGGGTACTAGTATGCCTTATCACACGTTAGGACCCCTAGGAAGTCCCCATTACCCCTGTTGACACATTGGAAATCTCAAGTGTGTCTTAAGGGGTCCTACGACCCCTTCGGACATAGTTGTGCATTCAAATGTTTCAAAAGGGGTCATGAGGACTTCCTAGGGGTCCTAGTATGCTTTATCATGTGCTAAGACTCCTAGGAAGTCCCCATGATCCCTTTTGACACATTAGAACCCTCAAGTGTGTCCTAAGGGGTCCTATGACCCCTTCGAACACACTTGCAAATTCAAATGTGTCAAAAGGGGTCATGGGGACTTCCTAGGGGTCCTAGTATGTCTTATCATGTGTTAGGACCCCTAAGAAGTCCCCATGACTCTG
>BSBK01012711.1:367500-440959 GCA_027943335.1 Chamaecyparis obtusa
AATACCTCTAGCGCAGACTCATCAGGGGTTCGACCCTAATTCGACAGAAAGTCAGAGGCTGTTCAAGCAGGTTCAGCAGGGGAGGACTTGGATAGAGGTAATGAAGGCATGGACAGATGACATCATAGCGGAAGGCAGTGCCTTCATAAAAGAGTTCGTGAACACCCGTACAGACGGCGAAGCGCTCTTGGGGGAAATTCAGACATTGATCCCAATATGGGAAAGTGAAGCTGAAAGTTGTTCAGAGATCATGAAAAAAGTACAAGAAATTGAAGATTACGGAGTGAAGCAATTTCTGACAGAGAACCCCATGAAGCTGGTCGACCCATGTATGCTGTTCATCCTGAAGAAGAACTTCAGCTGGAAGAACACTTTGTTTGAGATAGCCATTTCTTAGATGCGGGTTATGGAAAAGGCCGTGAAGGAGATTCACTCTGACACCCTGAAGGACATTAAAATAGTAAATCCCTCAGGTATTCTACAATTGGAAGATGCAGACCAGGGAGTTGATGCATTAGTGAAGTCCTTTGTGGATGAAATGAACGCTTTCAAGGAAAGTGAAGCGCCGATGGTTCATGACCTCACGAGGACCACCAACATAGAAGCAATGCTTATCTTAAACCGAGGTCAATTGCCAAAGCAAGCGGAGAAAATTTAGGAGATGAGATGGGAGAAAAATGCCACGCATGCCAAGTTGATTGCGTTGAAGAACCTGCACGCCTCGCCTACTCAGGAGCTTCTCCGAGTTTACCGGTCCTGGAAGCTCGTAAAGGTTGCCACATCAGAGGATGCTCAAGAAAACTGAATCAATTTCAGTTTTGTTTACTCATTTGACCCTACCTTAACTCTTCTTTAGAAACTGGTTTTAAACTGTTAACGGTTTCTTGTTTTAATGGGGTCCGAGAAGCCGGGTTTTTCGGGAGGCTTTCTCGGACCGTTTAAACTATTTAAGCTGGTGCTTAAGATATAGATGAGGATAGAAAAAACATAGAAGGGAATAGAAACAATAGTACAAGTTCTTTCCCTTTTTTTTTGTTTTTGCAGTAGTTTGTATGACTGATGATAACTGGACTTTGGGCCAGTCTTACCTGAATACTTGTGCATGAAAATATTTTGATCTTTGATTCAAATAGTGAAATATATATGTTCTACCTTGGGAATTATATATCGATCTTGTGTATGTGCTATTCAGTTTCAGTCATTTATTATAGTTCTCTGAGTTATAGTTTTTCTGTAGACGCATTTTTGTTAGTTAGTCTAAATTTCTCTGAATGGCCACTGAAGCTTATTTTTCTTTCGCAAGGTAGTCTTCTGTTACATCTATTGGTTTTCACAAGTTTCTGTTGTTTTACCTCATTCGTCTAGGAACGGTTGAGAGTCTTTTTACTTCTTTTCAGTTAAAAGCTTGTATGTTAAAATTACTTTTTCCATTCATTGAATATCTTATAAAGGGAGCTGTACCTTTTTGCAAAATTCAGAGGGAAGCAAAGTAAATGCTTACCCAACTGTTGTGTAAACGATTTATTTTCAGAGGCATAGAGTCGGAAGATACATATCAGAGTATAAGAGAACAAATCTGTTCGCCAACAGTATGTATATGTATATGTATATATATGTATGTATATGTATATGTATATATATGTATATGTATATACACACACACATATACATATACATATACATATATATATATACATATATGTATGTATATGTATATATATGTATATATATATATATATATATATGTATGTATATGTATATATATGTATGTATATGTATGTATATGTATATATATGTATGTATATGCACACACACACACACACATATACATACATACATACATACATATAGATATATATATATATATATATATATATATATATATATTATATATATATATATATATATATATATATATATTGTTGCCTGACTTTTAGTCACCTATTTTTTTTGGCAATATTGGAGTATGTATATATATATATATATATATATATATATATATATATATATATATATATATATATATATATATTGTTGCCTGACTTTTAGTCACCCATTTTTTTTGGCAATATTGGAGTAATGTGGTCTGAGTTTAGGTCTAAGTCTTTCTTAGGTAGGCTTTCTTTGCCAAGTTTCCCTATCATTGTTTTTCTTTCTCTAAGCCGGTTGGGTTGTTCTAAAGGTCTTTCTACATTGGGTAGGTTATAGACCCCAACCTGGCAAAGAAAATGGTGCTCTATTGATGATCTTTTCAATAAGAGGAATGATGCTTAAGTTTCAGACATTCAAAAGAATCAGGAGAGGACTCTTCATGTGATGGATGTGTTGGAAATATTCAGGAATTAACCAAGTTACTGAGAGGGGAGGGGTGAATCAGTAACTCCAAATTTTCTTCTCTTTTAACATGTATTTTACTTTTTAACCTTTGCATACAGGAAGCATGAAACTTAAAAGCATTCACAATAATGACACATAGATTTGGTTACCCAGAAACCTTCCAAAAGAAAGTAAAACTGGGGGTGGGGATGAAACCCACAAAGCTTTAATACTGCAGAATAAAGTTGGCCGGTTAAGGCTTACAATTTGATCACTTCTGATGATCTGCCCTGTTAGGAGCAATAAGGATTGCTAAATCCACCTTGTTAAAGGATTTACAAACATACAGTGAAGTATGCACTCGGTAAAGAGATTTATACAAAGACTGTTAAGTCTACCCGGTTAAAGGATTTAGTATTGATTCACCTGTTAGAATGAAACAGTAGATCTCTGCTTTGCAACTGGATTGCTGATTGAGATTCTCTGATGTACTGATCACCTTGTGTGATGAATTTGTCTTTGCTGAACCTTATACTTCTGAAGCCTTCTGCAATTCGCTTATCTCTGCCTTTCTTTTTCTTTCACATATATTCTTCTTGATTTTTTTTTCATCTTTTTACAATATAGTTTATATACAAGTCTCAAACAATTAATTACAATTACAATTATACAGTCGGCTTGACAAATAAACATAAGTGCTACTAAGTCGGCCCAAATATGGTTACCCGGTTCCTTCAAACTGACTCGGTGACTTTCTGATACTCGGCGTCCACTGCATTACTCGGCATCGTCATGCACTCGGTAGAAGTGAAGGCACGGTTCATACTGATCACTCGGTAGGTATTGAACTCGGTAAGCATTGGTGACTCGGTAGACAAGATGTTACTCGGTTTACATTGTCCTGATCGGTTTGTACTAACTTGCTCGGTTTCCATTGTCTGCTCGGTTTGCACTGTCTGCTCGGTTTGCACTGTCTGCTCGGTTTCCATCCAGAATGCAAATAAGTGTTGTCACTAGTGGCAATACTGCTTAATGCCAACAATCTCCCCCTTTGGCATTAGTGACAAAACACTTATTGGCCAAAATTTATATACACGAATCATGCTGAGTTTTATTTTGATTTTTCAAAATTTGTCCTTTGTTATAGGGCTTTATACATTGTCTCCCCCCTTTCAATGTGTTAACTGTTTTTTATACAAATCTATACAGTATACATATCTCTCCTTCTATACATATCTCCCCCTTTTTGACGATAATGCCAAAGGTGCATATACAAGTTATTTACAGAGAGAATCCAAAATTTGATAAGAAATCAGAATGTACCTTCATTATTAGTGCCAGGGTTCTGTCTCAACTTTCTTGCAGAATCTTAAATGTTTGTATAGCAATTTGGATTTCTGCAGAGAGTTCAATCATGTGATCTGCTATGGAGAACTGATTGTCATGAATCAATGTTCTGAAATGTTCAATGTGCTTATACATTGTATTCATGATGGGAAGGATCATGTGTTGGATGTCTAGCAGTGTGGACCGGATCCTTGAGTCTTCTTTCAATAGATCAGACTGCATATTGGATAGATGTGAAATTTTCATGTGATGAGCAGAGCTTGAACTTGGTTCAAGTTGCAGCTTCTGTATGCTAATCTTCATATCCTCATCTATTTTATTCATTTTATCTTTGACATCCTTTGTGAACTCGGCAAAATTGCATAGTCTGGCCAAAAGAGAGGTAGCATTCGAATAAATAGACTCTGTGTTAGACAAAACTGAAGACAATTCTACTTGGTTGATAGCTATGTGCTGAGCAATGTGCTCAAGCACTTTATTGTTGAATCTCTTCTCGGCTCTTTCAACTAACTTTTCTGTCCCGGATGAGTCCTCATTGTATTTCTCAACTGCTTCTGCCAATTGTAACAAAACATGCTGGGAGGAGTCTACTTTAATGCCTAATGCATCAGACAAAATGTCCTTAGCATCCTTGATGATTTGATACTCTTTGTCTCTCTCCTCCTTAAGCTTCTTTTGTTTTTCTTTCCTTTGGAGGATCTCACCTATATTCTGCATCTGGTCTGCTGAGAGATTTGCAAAATCTAAAGTAGGAATCTCTATCTCTTCATCTAGGTCTATATCCTCAACTATATTTTTACCCAAAAATTTTATACTCGGTAGAGCCTTAGGCTTATCTGTACTTAATGCTCTTGTAGTAGTGACAGTAGATAAAGTAGGGCTGGCTATTGACACTGGTATACTTTCTACTGGAGAACTTAAAATATTTACACTTGATGATTCAAAAGCTGGAAAACTTACTGGTACAGGAGACTGTAGCTCGGTAGAAGAAATGGTAGCTGCCTCTGATGTTGCTAGGGATGATTGGACAAATGTAGAAGTTGTCACAACCATGCTTGAAGGTGTCTCTGGGCTGGATGTAGAGACTTTCACTGGAGAGGTAGGAAGGGATGCAATGACTTCTGCTACTATCCTTACAGTATCATCTACCTCGGTGTCTTCTTCTTGCTCATCGCTGTCATCTTCAATATCCTTTATTATTACAGTTTCAATGCTCGGTTGGTGAAGGTGGTATATGTTCTTCCATGTGGCTTTTGCAGCCTTCACAACCGATTCAATATTGTTGATCAAAATCAAACAAGTATTGAACTTCAATGTCATCTTGTTTTCATTTTCTTTTAGTGCCTTCTTTACTTCATCATTGTTCAGGCTCGGCATCAACTGTCTCAGGTTTTGATCAAATATGTCTATTACAGTTTGCCTTGCATTGCTCCATCTCATTCTTATCGGATTCAATAGAACTGCTGGAACCTGTGGGGTAATTTCTTCAGGAGAGTATTTCCACTGTCCCATCTTCTCAACAACAGCATCTTCTATTTCCTTCTGCTCTGCTTCCGATCTGGTTTCATATCTCAGGGATTTTATGTTACTTACTCCAGATCCTGATCCATCTCTGAAGAGTTTGAGCTTTTCTTGAAGGGATAGAGGAGGTCTTTTGAATACTATGTCTTTATCTGCCTTTTCTGCCTTGTCTGCCTTTCCTCTTGTATTTCTCCTTGTAAACACAGCAGTGGGAGGCACAGATGCCTTAGTGATAAAAACTTTTCCTTTCTTCTTTACAGGTTCTGGTTCCTCTGTTTTCTCATCCTTTTCCTCTTCTTTTTCACCAATTTCTTCTTTCTCCTCGGTTATCATTTGCATTTTAGCTATCCTTTTCTTTCCTTTGTTTACCGCCTGTGGAAGCTTTATGCTTAGTTCAATTCTCATCTTAGCTTCATCATATGTTCCAAAATATGGGGCTTTGGGATTGACAGGCTGATTTAGAAGTGCTTCAATAATGTTCTTGGTTTCATCAATATTTACCTCATAAGGAAGAGGTTTTGCATACACAGTTCTCGGTTTAACTGCTTGAACATACACATTATCACAATCTACCATAAAACAGATGTCATCTTTGTAATCTTCCACCAACTTCTGTGGAATCCGGAATCTGTCATTCATTTTCTCTTTGAAAGACTCAAAATAATTATCCATGATGCTTTCAAAGTTTTCACCCATTTCTGCGATGAATTCATTAATTTCATAAAGTACTGGCACATCTTTTCTCCATACCACTTTTCCTTTAGAAGGGAAGAATTTCTGAACATAGAAGAATAAACAGACTATCAAGGATCCAAACTTACATGGATTGTTTTTGGAAGTTTTGATGCTTTCCATGTTCTTGTTGAACTGTTTCAACAATAAGTCTGCTAGGTCAAATGTCAAGTTGTTTTTGACCACTTTGTATGCTAGGTCAACAGCTTCACATGAGACACTGTTCTGTCGACTAGAACTGTAAATCTTGTGTGCAATGATATGTGTACCAAACTTTAGTTCGGCGTCGGTAATGCTGCTAACCTTCATGCCTCTACCATCCCACTCGGCTAGGGTTTTCTTCTCTAGTTCCGTCCGACCTAGGGTTTTGGTAGTTTTCGCTTTGTTCAACATGGGAAGACCGGTAACTTGATGAATCATTTTCCTTGTGATCTCAATAGGTTGCTCAAGCCAAATCTTGCCATCGTGTACTCGGCTGAGAATGTACCTAACCCATTTATCTCGAAAGTTTCGAGGAAGATGTGCAATGTGGACTAAACCCTTATCTTCCAGATGTTTGTGCTCGGGTTTCAAAGTACCATCCACACATAGTTCCTCACGTACAATGTCCAGTTCTAGGTTTCCTATTTCTTGAATAGAACAGTTAAAATGATTACAGATATCGTTGATAAGCAGTACCTTAGGAGGAATCTGAGATTGAGCTCTGTTCGGATCTAGGGTTGCTGCAATAGCGGGCACGATCTTAAAATCTGGTGCTTTCCACTCCCCTTGGACTAACATATCTGATCCTTTCTTTGCTGAGGTGCTGGATGATGCCATGGTAGCTCACAGAAAATTCCTTACGCAAGAGTATTAAATCGCCGGGTTGCCCTTGAAGTTTTTTGCTCTCGAAGTGCTTAAAGATTCGCGGTGAAGAATGAGTTCGATTACTTGCTTTTTGTTTACAATTCTGTCATTAATGCTCATTTCAAATTAGGGTAGGAATTCTGACAGACTGTCACCCACTAAGAATTAATTGCTCGGAAAAGACTTCGCAGCTCGGTGAACTCGAAAATTCATAATGCTCCGACCTTGCTCGGTAAAGACAGGTACCGACCTTGCTCGGTGAAGACTATACCGACCTCCCTGTGATCTCACTACATCTTGCATGCTGATTTAGACTTTTCTTTTAATTTCGGTTCTGGAACTGCTTGAGATTGATCTATGAGAGTATAGTTCCAGTGCTTCCTTGGAAATTTAATTTGAGTCGATAGAGCCATCCATTCCATTACTTGGACTGGATTGCTCGGTAGCTTTAGGAATCCATTTTTTTCTTACCTGTTTCCTGACCTTAGTTGCTTCATTTTTCTTTCCTTCTTCAATTTCATTAGCATTCATGCAGTTTCTGGCTATGTGACCAAGTTTAGTGCATTTGAAACATCTTACGGTAGTGTCTCTTTTCCTTAGATGATGTTTTATGCAATTCATGCCAATGTGTCCATATTCTCCACAATAATGACATCTACACCAGGTGTTGTAGTCCCATCCAAACATTGCTTTCACAATTTGTTCTGTTGGATTAAATGTCTTGGATCTGCACTCGGATGCCTTGTGACCTTGTTTGTTGCACTTGTGACAATTACCTCTGAATCTAGGTTTTTCCCTGCATTCATTTGCTTTATGACCAGGTTGATTGCAGCTATAACATTTTCCATTGAATTCTGCTTTTTCATTGTTCCAACATTTATTTGAAGTATGTCCTATTTTACCACAATGATTACAAGTAGGTTTTTGATTTCTTTTAGTACCTTGCTTAGAGGATTCGCCTTCTTCTTTGTATCCAAGTCCTGCTTTTCCTTTTTGCCTATGAAGATTTCGTTCATACAGCTGATTCAAGTCTTCTTGACTTTTCAGCATTCCTTCATTGATTTGTTTTTCAGCGTTTAGGTCATCCATCAATCTTAGATTGATTTCCTTTTCAGATCTTAGTTCTTCTCTTGTGTTTTCTACTTCTGAACTTAGATTTAGAATTTCTTCATTTGTATGAGAGATCTGATCAATTAGATTTTCTAGCTGAAGGGTTTTGTTTTGGACTTCAATGTTTCTTCCATCTAATTCATCTTTCAACTTGTTTCTCTGTTCCAAGATCTCACAGAATCTTGTAGAGTGTAGTTCTTGTTCTCTTTTCAATTTTCTCACTTCTTCCTGCAGAGACCCATTCTTTTCTAGGAGTTCTTTGATAGCATTGATTGCTTCATCTGAGTTATTTGAGGGAAGAAGATCTTCAATCTTTTCTTCAATGTAATTCTGATCATTCATCTGATTTGCAAGTTCCTTCCTTCTTCTTAGGGATTGGGAAAGATGTTCTTTTGCTTCTTTGAGTTTAGCTATGGCCATTTCCAGATCTAGCTTTTCATTTTCAATCACCTTGTTCAGTTTGAATACCTCCATTGTCCTGGATCTTTGCTCAAGCTAGTTAAGCTTTGTCTTGAGAACCAATGAAGCTCTGATACCAATTGTTGGAAATATTCAGGAATTAACCAAGTTACTGAGAGGGGAGGGGTGAATCAGTAACTCCAAATTTTCTTCTCTTTTAACATGTATTTTACTTTTTAACCTTTGCATACAGGAAGCATGAAACTTAAAAGCATTCACAATAATGACACATAGATTTGGTTACCCAGAAACCTTCCAAAAGAAAGTAAAACTGGGGTGGGGATGAAACCCACAAAGCTTTAATACTGCAGAATAAAGTTGGCCGGTTAAGGCTTACAATTTGATCACTTCTGATGATCTGCCCTGTTAGGAGCAATAAGGATTGCTAAATCCACCTTGTTAAAGGATTTACAAACATACAGTGAAGTATGCACTCGGTAAAGAGATTTATACAAAGACTATTAAGTCTACCCGGTT
Organism: Chamaecyparis obtusa; assembly: GCA_027943335.1. Taxonomy (NCBI): domain Eukaryota; kingdom Viridiplantae; phylum Streptophyta; class Pinopsida; order Cupressales; family Cupressaceae; genus Chamaecyparis; species Chamaecyparis obtusa. Next base: position 376,309 of record BSBK01012711.1, read on the forward strand.
AAAGGATTTAGTACTGATTCACCTGTTAGAATGAAACAGTAGATCTCTGCTTTGCAACTGGATTGCTGATTGAGATTCTCTGATGTACTGATCACCTTGTGTGATGAATTTGTCTTTGCTGAACCTTATACTTCTGAAGCCTTCTGCAATTCGCTTATCTCTGCCTTTCTTTTTCTTTCACATATATTCTTCTTGATTTTTTTTTCATCTTTTTACAATATAGTTTATATACAAGTCTCAAACAATTAATTACAATTACAATTATACAGTCGGCTTGACAAATAAACATAAGTGCTACTAAGTCGGCCCAAATATGGTTACCCGGTTCCTTCAAACTGACTCGGTGACTTTCTGATACTCGGCGTCCACTGCATTACTCGGCATCGTCATGCACTCGGTAGAAGTGAAGGCACGGTTCATACTGATCACTCGGTAGGTATTGAACTCGGTAAGCATTGGTGACTCGGTAGACAAGATGTTACTCGGTTTACATTGTCCTGATCGGTTTGTACTAACTTGCTCGGTTTCCATTGTCTGCTCGGTTTGCACTGTCTGCTCGGTTTGCACTGTCTGCTCGGTTTGCACTGTCTGCTCGGTTTCCATCCAGAATGCAAATAAGTGTTGTCACTAGTGGCAATACTGCTTAATGCCAACAGGATGTTATGACAAAATCGACATTGAATCATTCAGATTTCACTTTATATAATAGTGTGTACATTGCAAAAAGCAAAGCGTGGACAGCCATGAAATGGATTGCATTGAAGATCATTTGAAATCTTTTTGGACAAGGTTTCATTATGGTAATTTTGAAAGAAGTTCATTATTTAAATCCAATTCACTGGGAGCTTCTTAGTGCAGAGATGATTAAGGTAATCACTCTGAGAAGACATACTGTTTATTGATAGTAATAGCATTGCATTCCTCTGAAGATGTTAGAAGCAGAATTCAGGATAAGTAAAGATTAAATTATGACTAGCCTCCTTTGATGGAATTAGTGTTTTGAGGTATATGGTGGATTCATTCTATTACCAGTGATCATTTAAATAGTGAAGTTATTATCATTTGATTGTATCAATGGTCTGTATAATGTTTTTGGGACTCGGTCATTATATTATGAGGCAATCTATATAGCTAGCTATGTACATATCCTGCACTTTTAAGTTCTCAAACTTATGTCGAATGCAATGGAACAGATGCAATGAAGCCGAACTTTATAGTGTTAAGAGGCATGTGCATAAGTTTCATGGTTATTGACTGTGTATGTTTCAAAGAAGTGTTGAAAGTGTAACTCAAGGCGCAACAAAGCCGAGTTTGTGCTCATCCCCTATATCTTTTACAGTCAATTAAGGTTAATACTTTGCATGATTGAGATGCATATCATGATTCTCTGAGTTCTCACGAGCTCACTGCAAAAACAACGGCAGGTGAATTGGTTCAAAAATGACAAAGTTACAAGCCGACAGGATTAAAAAGTTCAATGAAGCCTGCTGGGACCTGCATACTCTAACAGTGCAGATGCGATCATGCTTGTAGAGTTGACCAATCATGGAACGATCGCATGATCACATAAATAAAATTACAGCCTTGCGATCATGCGACAAGACAGTGGAAGCCCTACGGTCTCCAGATCTATAGTCCTCGCAAGATTGCATGACTAAGAAACCAGTCTTACGATCATGCGAGATGCAGCCACGTGGACTCCTCAGCAGATGTGGGCCCGGTTCATGTTTTCACCTTGGTCAGAATCGACGATAGCCATTTTTCCGCTAAGTCGTGGGAGATTCTTTAATCACACGAGATTATGACATGTGTAAAGGTGTTCCATGTCCATTGGTTATCATATGATGCAAGCGTTTCCAAGATCCTTCCACATGTCCAGGTGGGACCAAAGATGCTTAGAGTTGACCAATCATAGAGCAGTCACATGATCGCATAGATTAAAATATTGCTATGCGATCATGCGACAATGGGTCCCATGCAGATAATGAGGTCCAGGCGGATAAACAGAAATTAGTAATAAAGGTTTAGATCCGATTCAAATCAATGAAGTGGAAAATTGAATCTCCGGTGTGCATTGGTCAGTTTCCGTGATGGAGAAGTCGACTGAGTGGGAAATCCTGCCAATCGTCAATATATTGTTTCTTAGATTTTGATTTATCCTGCACTATTTTGGATTCATCAGCGATATTGGCCAAATCATGATATGGACAACTTTGGGTCAATTTTGAAATTTGAACAGCACGTAGTGGAAAACTCACTCTTCGCTATGTGTTTCGCACACCATATTGAATTTTCTGCCAGAGAAGCTAATGTACAGTTTTCCACCAAAGGAATAAGGCATCAAATGTGCACGTGTTGCAAGCATACGCACATGAGTTTATAAGTTCATTTCCAAAGGGTTATAAACTTTCATTAACAATGCTCGGCATAAGGAGATTTAACCTGCGGGTTTACAACTGGTTGAAGTGACACCTTGATATTCCGAAACTGTGGTCAAGACATATGGAGATCAAAACGTGCATGCAGAAGAAGAAGTTTCACAAGGACCCAACGTCATTTCATTGCAAATGGAATTCTAGAGGTCCATTAAGGGAATGTGCAGAAATTGCAATGATACTAATTATAGGTGTCGAGCCAGCAGATGCGAGTGCTATGGCACTTTCTTTGCATCACGGGCAGCGGGTAATGTTGGAGAAAATACAAAGGTTAAAGACAAGGAAATGAATTTCAATTCTCACTGGAAATGAAAGACCGTCGTGAAACTGAATAGTCAGTTTTGGAACCGAAGGTGAACTGAACAGTCAAGGAAGATCTATTTATTGCAAACTGCTTTCTGTATAGGGGGTCTTCTTTTCCTGCATACAGTCAGAGAGCTGGAGTAGGGGGGAGGGCATGTTAGTTTATGTATTTCATTTCATTGCATATAGGGGTTATTATTCTGATCTTTGTAATAGATTTGACAATAAACTGTGAGCAAATAAATCTGAGTATTGTATTTGTGTGTTCAAAACAGAGAAAAGTTTCATTCTGAATTAGAGTGTTTAGTTGTTACTTTTCTGATTATATCCAATCAGAGTGTTGGTATATTCAGTCTTGGACACTATCTTGCATTTTGTGTCAAATATCGAATGTGATGTGGATCATAGTGTTTGCATGCATTCCTATGATGGAAATTGGAATATTTAACTCGCACTCCATTTTTCATTCTGCATTGCATCAGCATTAACAAATTCTTCATATTACATTACCAATACTAAGGAGTCATAAGATTGTGAATTCTTGGGATTGGCTAGGTTTAGGATCTCAAATCTGCCTGAGTTAGTCTTGCCTAAGATTAGCTTGGTTCTCCTCTTCTGTTCTCGGGTTAAGAACGCATCTTGTTAGTTTAGGAATAAAAAAAATTCATTGCATATCATTCCATAAGGGAGCTGTACCTTTCAATTCAGAGGAAATCTATCAACCTCATGATAGATTATCCAACTATTGGGTATGTGCAAGATCATGAGGGGCCAAACTATGCCCTTAAGTGGCAATGAAAAATCAGCAAATCAAGGTTAGTCAACTTGATGTGAAAATTTCAACTAGCTATGAACCTAATATCAAAAAGTTGTAAGAATAGAATCTATAGAAAATTGAATGTAGTTTCTAAACAACTAGGCCTTTTTTAAGAAAAAGTTAGTATGATTGGTGAAAAGTATAGATTTCAATGCAGTAGTACAAAAATTTCAGGAAAAAAATAAGAAGTAGGTGTATGTCTGACCACCTTAATCATAATCAAATGATAATATTTTATTATAAGATTTTATATATAAGTAGTAGGCTCATGCCCGGGTGTGACGCTTATTTTTTTGTAATTTTATTCCAAAAGAAAATTAATTATGAATTTTTTGCTACAACATTTTCAGAATTAAAAAAATCTCGTGTCTGACCACCTTAACTCATTCAAAACTTTACAAAATTTTATAAAAAATTTTTTCCTTATAGTAGGCGAAGCATAGAATGTGACACATTTTTCGGATTTCAAAAATGTTATACCGTCTGAAAGTTATAGTCATTTTTCAATCAGTATATAAATCAGCACTTTAGAGGTAGCTCAATTAGAAAATAACTAATAATTACTTACCAAATTCAAAATTTGACAGCAATTATATCGATAGAAAGCTAATAATCTCCTTAAGATACCCTTTTTGTTTTATCAAATTCAGGTGAAAAAAAAGTCATCAGCTACATTGTCAAAGTTTTGAACTGACATCGCCACTTTTTGGCCCCTCATGATCTTTCACATACCTTGTTGGCATCTAGTTGTTCTTTCAGATTTGGGCATTTGAGAGTTTATTTAACAAAGAACAATCTATTTACCAACACACACACACACACACACACACACATATATATAATTTGTACATAAAAATATAATATAAGTTTGTTAAATATATTTATATACAATATAGATTAATATATAAAAAATAGATTAAATTATATAAAATATTATACTATAAAATATATGACATACAATTTAAATATTCTAAGGTATTATAATATAAAATATTTTAACATAAAATATATATTAATATATGATTATATATAATATATATTAAAAAATATATTAAAATATCTACATAATACCCCTTAATACCCTTTAAACATTATATATATATATATATATATATATATATATATATATATATATATATATATATATATATATATATATATATATATATATATATATATATATATATATATATATATATATATATATATATATATAATTTGTACATATATTTATATAATATAAATGTTAAATATAATCATATACAATACATATTAAGATATAAAAAAATATATTAATTTATAAAATATTATAATATAAAATATATAGATTAATATATAATTATATATATAATACATATTTAAACATTATATATAAAAGTTCAATTTTTCCATTTACTTCCGCCCTTTTTTCAACTCGAAAATATTGAGTACCCGATTTTAAATCATGTACCCAATTTAGGCTTGTGCTTTGGTGTCAGGTTTGCCCAGGTGTACTGACACCCAGGCCTACTAAAAAGTCAACATACATTTTCATGCGCTTTTGGACGAGTGAAAAGTGGATTTTTTTACATCGCCACTTTTTGGCCCCTCATGATCTTGCACATACCCTTATACAATTGATACATATAAGGTTATGAATGCAAATGTCAGTTACTAGATAGATTGAGGGACATTTTCATATTATTGTTAAGAGATAGTTTCATAATGTAGTAAACTTTTCACAATAATTGATAAAAGTACACATGGACTTGACTCAACAATCATCCAATAATTGATTTAAATGTCTTCTTGTAATGCAATATGATCTTCATCAAGTTTGTAATGTAGTATGATGTGAATCAAGATTGTCCTCAGATTGATCACTATTCCATACATGCCTACTGTTGAAATTTATAATCTTCACGAACATCACACTGCATTACAAGAAAATTGTAATGCAGTATGATGTTCATTAAGATTGACCTTAGATTGATCATTATTCCATACATGGCTACCGTTGCAATTTGTAATCTTGATGAACATCATACTGCATTACAATCAGATTGTAATGCAGTTTGATGTTCATCAAGATTGTCCTTGGATTGATCAATATTCCATACATGGCTACTATTATTCCAGCAGTAGCCATGTATGGAATAACTATTATAAATTTTGAGATGATGAAATGTATAGTGGTCATCATAGCAGGTACATTTGAGGTATAGTGGATTCATATTCATAACCCATCAGACCAATACCTCACAACCAGGTGCTCACTAGGCCTAGTTTCCTAGTAGCCTTCTAGACTGATTTCACAAGGTTCTTGTCATACTTTCCCAAAAGACTCAAAAGATAATCACATATTTGGATACCCTTTTCAGGTTTGTAGAACATACTAGAAAATCAAATATTGTTTCTTTGGACCAATTGTCCATACGAAGACTGGTGCTCCGTGACTAGCCCTCCATTAGGCCTCCTTTTCCAAAGCAACCCCTAACTCCACACTCAACCATGACTTCTATATCATAAACAAAGTCTAGATACCCCCCAAAATCAAAGATTTTCACATTTGCAAGGACCACTAACAAGTTTTAAAGTTTCATTCACAAAACCCTCCTTTTAAGGCTTAAAAATCTAGGGTCTTCCCAAGCACACCCTTCCACACCTTCTTAGACCCCAAAAATGGATCTAGCATCATACTATGATCATATCATGATCAGCCATGCCAAGAAATGGGGTTCTCCAATGTACCAATCCTTCAGAACTTGACTGTCCCCTCTACAAGTGACCCCAAAACGGCTTATCCAAGCAATCAGTGAACTAATTCACATCTCCCATGCCTGCCCTGCATTCAAACACTTGTGAAAGCACATAAAATAATATAATAAACCTTTAAAAACTCCTTTTCATCATAGAAACCAATGAATACCGTCTAATCATTATTTCTTCATGGTTTTTCACTTGTGTACTGTTTAGGAATAGTCACTCTTGATGGTATCCAACACATCAAACCTTCTTCAGGACCCTTTCACATTCATTAAGGGATTCCATTTAATGTCAACCATTCCAACATACTCACAATGCACGAAAAGGAGACAATATTAAACCAACATTGCATCAATTTAACCAGACTGGTGTATACCCTAACTGTACAGGGATAGTCATGTTACAACAATTTAAACACCTTCAAAACTCAAAGGAAACTATGCAAGACTTCAAATTAAATGCATCATAATATCATTCCAATCCATTTAGATCTATACCAATCATTTAAAAGATGAGTTTGTCAGAAAGTACTCTGACTGTACCCTTACGGGCAGTGACAGGGTCTTTAGGAAAATAATTTACATTTCATTATCTCAGAATATATTACATTGATTCTTTCCTTACATTGACTCTTTGATACCTATCTATATAACTGTACAACAAATGAAAGTTAAATCACTATGAAAAACATTATACTACATTACAAGCAGACATTATACTATGATCATGCACATTGAATGGCTCTAAAACAATACTATGATCCATCCACAATACTATGATCTAACACAATACTATAATATCATTCCAATCCATTTAGATCCATACCAATCATTTAAAAGATGAGTTTGTCGGCAAATACTCTGACTGTACCCTTATGGGCAGTGATAGGGTCTTTAGGAAAACAATTCACATTTCATTTATCTCAGAATATATTACATTGATTCTTTGATACCTATCTATGTAACTATACAACAAATGAAAGTCAAATCACTATGAAAAACATTATACTACATTACAAGCAGACATTTAAATCAATATGAAAAACAACTTCAAAACATAAACATAGAGATGCAAAATTTATCTGTTCATACTTAACAATGATCTATTAATTAAAGTTAAATAAACAATGATCTCCCAAGTCAGTAACAAAAACTATGTTTGATAAACAACCATCAACCATAAATAATCATAAACAATCATCAACCAAAACATAGTTGTATCAGTGTATGTGAACAAAGTATGATAAACTTTCAACTCATGATAAAGTTTGATAAAGTATGTAGAAAATAACTATAATCCACCATATGTGGCTACAATCTAATCCACTCTCTCGTCCTTAGTCATCAAAAAGAACTCTGTCTCTTTCACGTTCAACCATGAAGGTGTCATATACCCTCAAGAATACACCTCGACTTAATTCAGGGATGGATTTGAGAGCGGTATATGCACCCGTCAAAGCATTGTCATCATCAGATTTATCAATTTTGTGAAGGTGAGCATTGCTGATGCCATCTTTTATTTTCTTCATTGTTTCACACATGGCATCCAAGGAAGCAGCCATACTTGCCTTTGTCCTCTTTCCCACCCTTGAGATTGATGATGTAGGAGTTCCTTTAGCACTTGCAGTTGCAGTGGACTGATTGGAAGGATTATAAGGGTCTTCATCCAAATCAACAACACTATCAAGATGTATACTGAAACCAATGTCCTCTTCATCATGCACATTGAATGGCTCTTCCATAGCGTTCCCTTCTGCAGTCTCATGGGCCATCATAGCTGCATTACCTTCAGCAATGTCATTACCCACAATTGCACCCAATTCATTGAAGTATTGGAAGGACTGCCTCTTATACACTTTGGCATTTTTGAATTCTCTTCTTTGCATGTTGACATAAATAAATGGATTAGGTTCTTTGTCTTTCATTATTAACTTTATAAGAAGGCAATATTATTTCCATCAAAATAGTAGAGAGATCACCCTACCTTTAGAAGCTCATCCCACACGCTATCCTCATCATCCATGCACTGAGTTGCCTCATTCCAAGTGAAACCACTTGTATTTCTTAGCTCTTTCATCACTCTATATGCAAGCTTCCATGTTTTCAGCTTAATTTTGAAGTTGTCCTTTGTTAGATTAAGGTTCATATCCATGTTGAACCTCCTCTCAATGGTGGTCCATGCTTCTTTTTTGAATCCTTTATCACATTTTCTTCCAAGCTGTACTTGCTCAAGGAGCAAGTTTAGAAACTTGTGTTCCATCTCTTTTGTCCACATTATCTTCTTTAAGGAAGAAGATATTTGCCTCGTGTTACTAATTTCTTCCATGCTCATCATTAGTTCTGTGTATGCCATGTTGTAGATCAGCTGATTACAATGTACATATTGTTCTTAATGGTATAAACATATGACATGGAATACTTCCAGATACAAATAGAAGAAAAAGGAAACCATCATGTATATCAAAGTATCTTCATACATCACTTTGGTAAAATAAAACACATTGACCCATAAAAGTCCAATACTTCTAGATAAAAACAACATAAAAAGGAAACCATCATGTATATCAAAGTATCTTCATACATCACTTTGGTCAAATAAAACACATTGACCCATAAAAGTCCAGTACTTCCTGATAAAAACAAAAGAAAAAGGAAACCATCATGTAGTCTTGACCCATAAAAGAACAACTATTCTTGGGATCTGTACTCTTCCCACATTCTACTTGCTATATCATCTCGAAACTATGCCCACTAGTCTCTATCACACTGAGACAACCCATATGTCTCCAGCATTGGTACATCTATCCCATCACAATCATCTTCCTCTTCAGTACCAATTTCTTATGGAATGTTGTCCTTTAATGTAATGTAGTTGTGTAGTATGCAACATGCTAATACAATATGGGCTTGTGTCATGATAGAATAAGATGTGGCATGCCTTAGGATTGGAAAATGCTGCTTCAGAATACCAAATGTACTCTCTACTGAGTTTCTAAGAGAGGAGTGTCAGTGGTTGAACAACTCTTGTCAAGAGGTTATTGGATTCTCTCTTGAAAACTCCTTCAGGTGGTAGCGTGTACACCGATAATGAGCAAGAAATCCAGGTGCATTGGGATATCTAACATCCACTAGAAAATATTTTGGACCTACATAAATAAAGTATATTATTAAAACTTGAAACATTGATTGTACCCTTGAGTATATTAAACTATGATTTGGCTTACCAGGGGGAACAACAAGAGGATCTGCTCTTGATAGAGCTGAATCTAGAACACAACTATCCATAGTAGACCCTTCCCAACTAGCAAGGCAGTACTGAAACTTATAATCGAAGGAACACACACCCATAACATTTTGCAACAGGTTGCCTTTTCTATCACGATATTGACCCTACATGTTGACATCGACGATGACTGGTATATGGGTTCCATCGATAGCTCCAACACAATCCTATACGATATGATACAATAATCAATTCTACAGTCAAGCAATAATATGATAAGGATAAATGTGGATGCAAGATGTTCACACTTTGGGATTCCTAAGGTTGTGAAGAAGGTGGAAGACAAGATGAAATCGAGAATATATGTAAATGCAAGGTACAAGAATGGGAAAATGGAACAAGAAAGATACTAATTTGGCTACTGAAGAGCTTATTTTTGGCATTGTTGTCAAATGGAGAGAATATGGCATGAAATATTCAATTAGGAAAGAAGCTAACTGAATGGGAGAGTATGTGTAGTGATTAAATGTATATTAAAAGCATAAGCTAAGGGAGAGATAACTGAGTCACAACATAAAGACCAAGATGGTATATTTCATATTTTGCCGCCATCAATGCCAAATGGAGAGATTGTTGGAACTACAATAGATAGATAACTTGGAGAGCACAATGGGAGAATGTGAAGATGGTCATCAAGCTACTAAGGTATATGTGAGACATTAGATCAGTTGTTATATTGTCATTGATGTCAACTAGATTTGACTTTACTTATCATGATAGTTGCAAACATCTGAAGGAGGCGATGTTGGTGAAGGAAAGGAGATATTGGCATGCAGATGAGATGTATGAGTAAGTTATGAATAAGATATTCATTGGGAAACTTATTGACGAGTCTATGACATTATGATAGTGATTTGATTGGCTTACATGATTTTGCTAAGTGTTGAAGATCAAGAATGTACAAGTTACTTTGGTCAGTATATGAAGAACTTAGTGCACACCGAGAAGATGTAGTGTACATTGAGTGTAGTATTAACCAAGCGGGAAGAAATTGACATATCATGGTATTGATTGAGCAGGAGAAATAAATAGTAACATTTGATTTTTGACATGTGATGATGAGTTGCACAAATCTAGAAGATTCTAAGGATAAAGTCAAAGTTTGTTATGAAGATCTATAGATAGAAAAATTCAAGGATGATCAGATTTACTTTGAGAAAAATAATAATAATAATAATTAGATTTACATTGAGAAATATAATCATACAAAACTATTTCTATTTAATTAAGTAAATAATATTTTTATTTTAAAAAAATTACTCAAATTATAAATTATTCATCACAAATAATTAAACTAAAAATATAAACCTAAAACTACAAATTAACACTTCAAATAATATTAGCTTGTTTTTTATTAAGGTAAAAATAGGTTTTACATGGACCCAAAACCAGAGTTGAATACAACAAAAGATAGAGCAATAAAGATACCAAAATGAGATAACTGCTGGAAAACCACGGCAGAGAACAATCTAATAGATCAAAAGATGAAACAAGAAAAAACATCTACTAGCCAGAACAAACTATTTATCTTTTATCATTTCCTCAGCCTTTTTCTGGAGATCTTCCATCTTCTAGATAGTTTCCTGCATTTCCTTCAGCTCAATAGATTTTTCTGGGACCTTTCTCTGAATGTGTCCTCTGGTTCTCATCCCCGGCCTTGTATTTCTAGCCTCCTCATCAATAGTGATAGTTTTTTTTTCCAGCATGTTCCTTTCTAGGTAATTATGCAACATTTTCAAGTTCTTAATAGTCATCTTCAGACCCTCATTGCTATGATTCAGGACACCTCCTATCATGCTGTCATTGTTATTGATTTTAGTCTCTAAATCTTTCATCTTATCTTTAACCTTCTTGTTCATCTCAGCTATACCTTCATCCTTGGAATCTTTATTTTTGACCTTATCCAAAAACTTATTCTCCATTTTACCCATTTTAGAATTCATGTTCTTCATAGTTTTTTCCATATCCTGGATATGGTTTTCCATTTGCTGCATTTCCTTCTTCCAGTCCCTATTCTCCTCCTACTTCTCCACATTGTTCTTCTCCTTGCTTAGAGAATCTTCCCTCTGAAGAGTTCCAGGATCCTCTATATTATTGTTTTTCTCCAGAATGGCCATCTCATCCTTCCCAGCATCCCCTCTTAAAGAGGTCTCCTCTCCAGTTTCACTAGCCAAAGGAAAAAAACCAGTCTCCTTTCCTTCATTCTCTTGACCACCCTTGAAACCCTCCAATAAAGCATCATCAGCTTTAAATTCCTCCTCTCGGGTTTTACCTTCCCCCATCTCAGGCATGGCATTATTCATTTTTTCCTCCATAGGATCGTTCTGAGGGCAAATAACCTCCTCCATAGAATGAGTACCAACCTCTTCTTTCTCAGCATCCTTGATAATAACAGGGGTTTCTTTGGTTATTTCATTAGAAGAGCAACCATGGGTTCATTCCTCTTCCTCATCCGCTTCCTCCTTGTCTTCTCCTCTTTTTCTTCATTCCCCTCCTCAATCCACTCATTCATTTCCTCTTCCTCTTTCTCATAAATTATCTCTTCCTCTTCAATATCCTTCTCACTGTCTTCAACAATAAAACCTTTTCCTCTCGATTTGTGATGATGCACAGACTCCTCTCTGGTGTCATTGTCTTCAGAGGCAATAGGGTGTTTTTCTTTTTTTATCTTTCTCTTCTTACTTGTCTCGGGTTCCTTCTCCTCCTCAATCTTCACCTATCTTTTCTCCATAATTTTTTTAGGGATAGGGTTCGGAATGTTATCCCTAATGTTCTTTGAGATAAGGAGAATTAGCCCTTCATGCAACACAAGGTTTGAAGCCTTTTTTCTGTGACTAGTAATGCTGTTATTCAAAGAACTTAGCAAGTAATAAGGGAAAGAAATTCTCCTTTTGTGCCTAAAGTGATTAGCAAAAACAAAATGGAAGTTGTAAATTTTTTAATACCTCCCATCCAAGGTAAAGTATTAAATCATGGCCTTAATGATTTTAGCCTAGAATTCTTCAATATTGGATATGTCAACATAGTCCCCCTTCCCCTTAGTCATAAGAGCTTTCTCATCCACAGTTTTGGGAAAAATAGCAAAGGCATTAGTTCCTAGCTTATGATTACCTCTATGAAAGTGGGTACCATCAACAGGTAAACCAGTAATTTCAGCTAGGCTAGAAATAGTAAGCTTGAAAGACTTTCCCCAGAGAAACACCTTACCAATGTTCTAGCCTTCCTCAAACAAAGCCGTAATATTTTTTTCGTGGCCATGAAGCTTCTTCAAAAACTGGGTGACCCCCCTTCTTCAGCTTCTTCCACACATCTCTATCCTGTCTCCATTTGTCAGAGTTAGAGGGTTTCTCCCTCTTCAGACCCCCTCCCATAATTTTCTGGTTTTTCATGCATTGGTTCAGCTTTTTTTCAGACTTCTCCACCTTACTTCTCCAATTCACGATGCTTTTTTGTTTATCGAGATAAACCCATTGATCGTGCCTTATTATCTGCAGAGTAAAGTACCCATGCATCAGCTTACAAGCAAACCTCCTCGATAAATGATTAGTCCTTTTCATCATTAATTTAAGTGATGCTTCCTTCATTGTGATTAATTCTATCATATTTGATTAGACTGGAAATCTCACTCTTAAGATTCGCTTCCCCTCTCCATTTTTGGATGACGTCAGATAGAGTACCATCATTAGCCAGCCTATCCGCTGGTTTATTGCCTTCACGATAAACATTAGTGACATGGCAATCTTCAAAGGAATTCAATAAAAGATTTATTTTATTGATGATGTGCTCTATCATCCAAGAACTGATAGAGTTCCCTTTTATGGCATTTATTATATTTAAAGAGTCCCCTTCCAGCCATAATTTTGTGCAACCCAAATCTTTCGCCATCATAACCAAATATAGAGCCACTTGAGCCTCCGCCATGTGGCTAGTTTGAGTTCCAAGCGGGACAACAATCACACCTAAGCAATTTCTAGCATTATCTCTTATTAACCCTCCACCTCCAACCCTTCCAGGATTTCCCTTCTCTGAGCCATCAAAGTTCCCTTTCACCCAGCCATTAGGAGGCGCTGTCCATTTGACATTATCTCTAGGGTTCTGATTCTTATTCTTCTTTAATCTCTGCCATGAGATCATTTTGTCTTTCTCAGGTTGAGGGTCCCAGAGGCTATTGTCTTTCCTTCCCATGCATTTGAAGCTTTCCATAATGCTTCTTGACACAGAATTAGCAACCACTGAGGGAGGGGCCTTTTTCTCTCTAAATATTCTGTTATTCCTCTCCTTCTAGATCAGCCAGGAAAAGTGGGGGAAAATTAGATTCCATATTATTCTAGTATTCTGATCATAGAAAGGACTTTGCCACTGCTGAAAGAATTCCTGGATAGTGTTAGGTTTCACCCATATAAAGTCAAGGGAAGACATGATTGTGTCCCACACCTCTCTAGAGTAAGAACAATGTATCATTAGGTGATTGCAGTCCTCAGCATCTTGACAACACAGGGCACACCTATTAGGCATTTGGAATCCTCTTCTCAAGAGATTATCCTATGTGAGAATTTTATTCTAAATAAGCAGCCAGAAGAACATGTTAATTTTAGGTGTAAGGTCCTTGTTCCATACCTGCGCCCATAGAGGCTGCACCTCTTTAGGGAGAAGAAGTAATGATGTAGGAGCAACTGATAACTTTCCAGAAGTCGTTGGACCCCATATAATTTTTTCATCCTCTTCCTCTCTTATAAATGAGTTATTTAATTGTTTCTTCAAATCTTTAAATCTGATATCCTTATGCCCGAGGTCTATCCATTCTTCATTTTTCTAGTAATCACTGACCAATTCTCCTATAGAGTCTTTACAGTCTTGAATAGCATTCCCCCACTCTTCATTTTCTATCAAGGGCTTTTATAACATCCATTTATCATTCCAGAAAAGAATTTTCCTACCATTTCCCAACTTCCATATTGCTCCTTTGCTCATGAGATTCTTGCCTTTACTAATGCTGTTCCGAACAAAAGAACCCTGGACATCATACTGAGAATGGATGATTCCTTAAGATTACTAAAGTGGTATTTCCTTTTACTTATCATATTCCATTCTTTCTCCTCTTCAAAAATTCTCTAGCATTGCTTAACTAGAAGAGCTTTATTAGTAAATTTGATGCTCCTTATTCCTAGACCCCCTTCTTTTTTGGCTTACATATATTCTCCTAGGCCACAAGAGTAAGTCTCTTTTTCTCTTCCACTCCAGACCATAGGAACCTTATCTGAATTTTCTCTATTAAGTCAGCATACTTTTGAGGAATTTTGAACAAGCTTAGGGCATAAACCGGAAGATCTTGAAAAGTAGATTTCAGCAATTGGACTTTCCCAGCTTGACTGAGAATTGCTCCTTTCTAGCTTGCCAATTTCTTTTGAAATCTGTCAAGTATTTCATTCTAGAAATTAGCCTCTGGTTTCGTGCACAGAGGCAATCGAAGATAATAAGCCGGGAGACTTCCTATCTTGCACCCAAGGATAGTGGATATTCTATTTTTTCTGGCCTCAGGTGTATTGAAGAAAAATAGAGCACTCTTTTCCAAATTTATGAATTAACCAGAGGCACTAGTATAAACATTTAGTGCCTTTTTCATATTCCTAGCCTCCTTCATAGAAGATTCTCCCATCAAAATTGTATCATCAACAAATTGTTCATGCGAGCAGACAATCCCTCCAGAAGTAGGATGTAATCCCGTAATCAAGCCTTGAGATATCTGAGAAGAGAGGAATTTCCCCAGACTTTCTGCCATTATAGAAATAAGGATAGGAGATATAGGATCTCCTTGGCGTAACCCTCTGGATGGTCTAAAGAAAGGAGAGGATCCCCCATTCACCAACACCGACGAAGAGACAATAGTGACAAGTTGCATAATGATTTTAGTTACTCCCTCTTCAAAACAAAAAGCGTGAAGAATTTTCGTAAGAAACTCCCAATCAACCCTATCATAGGCTTTTGATAGGTCAAGTTTTATAAGGAACCCCTACTTCTTCGATTTCTCCAGAGAATGGATATTCTCATGAACAACCATGATTGAATCCAAAATTTGTCTTCCCAGCACAAAACCATTTTGTTGGGGAGAGATGAGACAGGGAAGAATCTTGAGAATCCTAGAAGTTAAAACCTTAGATATGATCTTATACAATGAGTTACAAAGACTTATAGGTCTAAAGCTATCAGTTGTGTTTGCTCCCAATTTTTTAGGAATCGGAGCTATAAAGGTAGAGTTAAGCTCTTTGAGCAAGGATTTTGAGCCATAAAACTCTTTCACCGCAACACAAATATCATCCTCTATAATGTCCCAGAAGTGTTGAAAGAAAAACATTTGAAAACCATCCAGCCTAGGGGATTTTTCACCTTCAAAGGATTGGATAGCCTTGACAATTTCCTCCTTTCAAGGAATAGCTATAAGAAAGAGATTATCCTCAGCCGTCAATAGTCTAGGAATGGAATTCAACAATTGGTTCTGATCATCATGATTGAGACCTTGTTCGTTAGAAAGGATCGCAGCAAAATGGCCCATCATATCTTTCCTTATCTCTTCCTCTTTATTAAGAGTACCCCTTTGGGTAATCAAAGTATTGATTCTATTCATGGCCTTGTGTTTCATAGCTGTTAAATGGAAGAGCCTCATATTTCTATCACCCGCTTTCAGCCAAAGAGACCTTGATCTCTATCTCCAAAACATTTCTTCTTTAGATATGATATTATGGTAATCTACAAAGATTGAATTTTCTTCTTTTCTAGTTTCTTCAGTCAATCCTGTGCTCTATATCTTATCCTGAATCTCTTTAAGATCAATTTGAATTTTGCTTTTGATTTGGAATATATCACCAAAGACATCCTTATTCCAAAGTCTAACTTTAGATTTGATATTAGCCATTTTTTTAGCCACTTGGAACATAGCCTTACCTTCCACTTTAATACTCCACCACTCCTTTATTTTATTATAGAAGTTAGGGTGGTTCAGCCACATTTTCTCCAATCTAAAAGGAGAATTACCTTTACCTTTGAATGAGTTAGCTATGAAGGAAATAGGATAGTTATCCGATCCTATACAGTTAAGAGCTGAGAGAGAGCAAGAAAAATTAGCTATCCACCCATGAGTAACAAGGACTCTATCAATTTTGACCTGAATAAGATCCTCACCAACTCTTCTATTAGTCCATGTAAAATCAATACCTTCCAGATCTATATCCAACAAACCTTCATTAGATATAAAATCCATAAAATCAACCCTACTTTCCACTTGAGTATTGTTCCCACCTTTCTTTTCAGCTTCTTTCAGGGGGGGTATTAAAGTCTCCCATTATCATCTAGTTGTCATTTGGGAAATCCTTTCTAAAGTCATGAATCCTTTTCCAGAGGTGGAGGCGACCAGATTTAGTATTAGGAGCATACACATTTATGAGAGACCAAGAAAAGTTATCCTTGATACTACTAACTTTAACTGTAAGGAAGCTCTTATCTGCTTTCAAAAGGACACAAGAGAAGCTAATAGTATTCCAAAAGATAGCCAAACCTCCAGAAGCCCCTTCAACATCACTACTAACTTTATATCCATTCTTCAACAAATTTAATTTCACTATCTTGTCTTTAACCATTTTAGTTTCTTGAATAAGCAAAATATTAGGCCTAGAATATCTAACTAGATTCCTAATAACATCATGTTTATGAGGACTATTAAGACCTCTAATGTTCCAAGATAAAATTTTCATTTAAATTTTGGAGGATAGAACTAGTCGATGGTACGTTGCCTACCATCGACTATGTTTTGTTTAGCTTCTTGTTCTCTTTGATCCTTCTCTGAGGCTCTACCCCTTTCTCTTTTGGGAGTTCTTGTGTCCGCCTTTTGTTTTTGACCTCTCATCATAACTCCTCCTGGTTTAAGTTGATTCCCTTTTTTACTTGATTTAGAGGCCGAGCCTCCATGTGTTATCTTAGCATTATTTGTTCCTGATGCAAGGGTCATATCCTTCTGAATTTTAGATTGTGATCCAAGACCCGCTCTAGCAGGAGACCTATTATTCTTCTTTTTAACACTAACCCAAGGACTTTTGTTCTCTGTTTCCACCGTTTCAGAGTCCTCAAATTGTTCCTTTGATCTATCATTCTTTGGGTTAGAGTCTAACAGATTACCATTCGATGCTTCACTACTAATTTGTTATAAAACAAACTTTGTTTCAAAAACCTTACGAGGACTTTGGTAGCTCCTCCTCTCCTCTGAATAAAATAAGCTATCCTCAACCCTAGAGACCATAATAGGTTCAGTCTAGATAGTGGTTTCAAGATTTTCCATAGGAGAGGAAACCAAGGAGTTATTATCCTGCATTTTTTTTTCTTCAGTAGAGTTATCTACTTCCTCGGGCCCTTCTTTCTCTTTTAATTCCTTTGATATGTCCGCCTGCTTTTCATTAGAGCTTAGACTTGCTCTCTTTTTCTCTGGGTGATTTTGTGTTTCTCCTTTTTTCTTCCTCCATTCCCACTTCTTTGGCATTTTAGTTTTTTGATCCTTCTTCTCCAACTCTTTCTTTAAAGGACAAAGTTTAGCCCACTATCCTGCTTTTCTACAAGTAAGAAACACAAATGGGGTTGCTTCATATTCGATTTCTTGGGTCCATTTACCCACTTTCAAATTCAGAGTAATGACTTGGGGTAGGTTAGTATCATGCTGGATGTTGACACAGATCCTAGCATACACTTGTCTTGAATGGGCCATAGTCATCGGATCTATAGTCAGCAATTCACCAAAAGGCTCCACCATCACTACCAAAATATCCTCATGCCAATACTCCAAAGGGAGACCCAAAAATCTCACCCAAACAGGAGCAGAGATAAAGTATTAAAATTTATTATTACCTTATGAAGTTGACAATTCCCCTATAAATATAAAAGAATTCTTCAAATAGATCATAAATTGAAAATTAAAATTTATTAATATTTAATTAAAAATTATTAAAATCTATAAGACCAAATGTATAGAGTATTAGCATTGTAAACATTGTTAATAACTTGCCTTCAATATGAAACTAATAAGTTCGAATAAAAAATACATGAGTATATATTAATCTTTACTTTTCCCATCTTTGTTTGCAGGGAATAAAACATGCTAGATTAACAAGTTTCAAAACATTTTTGACACATTTCATACTTTTTACATATACTGCATCGATAGCGTATGCATGAATAATCAATAACCTGAAAGCATGTGTCGCATCTTTTTTTTGAGACCACTCCACTTTTTAAAAACAATTGACAAGAAACTCTAACTTGTGGATGATGTGGATGGTCTTTGTGATGAATTGTCCATCTCTTGCGAAGGACGTTACTTAACCCTTCACTTTTAATATCCCCCATCAATTTATCATGTCCCTCCTCCTCCTCATTACTTTGGCATAGTAGCTGCACCATGTCTTCACCCATCCCACTTATTATCTCGCCTTTCCCATCCACTGCTATTACACTTATTCCCTTCCACTTTCCATCTCCATCCACTTCTACTCTCCTTTGCTTTTGTAGTGCAGTAACAAGAGCATATACCATACTTCTCGCCTGCACAATCCTCTCATTAACACCTTGACTACACAACTCATCCCACAAACATTTGACGCGCTTCCAAAATTTGTAAGCATCACACAAAGAGAAGCTTGCGATGCTGTACATTTCCTTTCTTTTTGTTTCATACTCTTTTTCATTAAGATAATCTTTTCCAATGTAGAAGACTTGGACAACATTTTCTAGCTTTCTCACAACATCAGTTAACTATGGCAAGAATTCCAACATCTTGTTAGTTGGACTCACGCACAACAAATTCATTTCCCCTTGAATAATTGCCTCTATTGCCTATCATCACAACACAAATTTGACAATGAGGGACACAGATGGATAAAGATCTTACGAAACAATATTAATAACATTATTCAACATAATCACAAGCCATTATAATTATTTGCGGAAAAATATCATCTAGTAATGATCGCGTTGATGGAAATGATTTTATATATTGAGAGGAAAAATATAATCGCACCCAGGATTGAAAGAACTCCGTATTTTGAAAAATAATTTCCAAGTTGGATTGAGAGCTGAAGTCGAACTCCTTCCATTCTAAATCTCCTAGTTCCTTTTCCCGATTTGTAGAAAATGGATATGTTTTTATCCCCCACCTCAATATCATGGGCATTGCATCCTTGTGTGATATGCTTCCCTTCTCATCAACTACCACCAGGCCATTTCCATAATCTACACAATCTGCCCCCCAATGACGTTCATCTATTAACTATGGTTTGGGGACCATTGGCCATGGAGCACTTGCAGTAGCTATTTTGTATTCCTGCGGATCGTTGTTTGTCCACACTCTGGGAATCCAGACTACTTCAACTAAATAGTGAGAACTCCTTTGAAGCTTGAGATAGACATCTACTAATGCTGAAATTTCATGTCACTCACCCCATTAAGGATGAATGTATTTTATTTTATAGTGGGTCAGATTATTGCAGAAAAAAAAATTGTATCCCATTTTTGGTTGTCCCCCTCACTAGCCTCATTAAGGCATATTCTTAAGAGGTGAGCCCACTAAATCTCTAACATGTTCATGAAAGAAAATGAAATGAAATGAAAGAGTAGTTTTGGGATTTCGATTCACCAAAGGTGAAGAGCATATCCCTACTACTTTCCACTTCCAAACACAATAAACATTGTTCAATTTCCAAGCCTCTTTTAATCTAAAGGGAATTGAGTACTTCTAGCTTTTTGATTCACCTAAAAGGTGAAGAGCATAATCACCAAATACTCTTTTCCATAAACAATAGGCTTAATTTAGTGTTTGTTCATTCCTTTGACCTTTCTTTTAATTGAAAGATTTCATAGGTTTAACATTTTGATTCACTAAAAGAAGTAAAGAACATAGGCCTACTACCAAATCTATCAAACAATAATAGGTCTTCTAATTATGCTAGATTCAAATCAACTTGCCACAATTTAATCAAATGCATAAGGCTTTAGACATACCTTTTTCAAAGTTAGAAAAGGCTAGGGGCATTTTTTATTTTATTTATACATTTTGATACTCACCTAGTAGTAATTGTCCCGGCTCCTTAGCACCCTCTTCTAAAGATTTTTAGTTCAACACAAATTCGAAACAAAGGTGAAGAAATCCAAGGAACTCAAATTTTTACTCCTTTAAAATAATTAAAATTGGTAAATCTCAAGGAACAAAAATCCAATTAAGAGAAACAAATTTGGATTTGTAAGCTTCAATTATTTGCAAGTATCTCTCATATGATTCTCCTTCTTGCTTTGAATCCTCCAAGAAATTGTTGAGATGAACTATCTTTTCCTTTTTCAACTTTCTCTTTACTTGTTTGTCCGCTCTGTTAATCCTAGCCTCTGGTTTTTGAATTTTATCATGCTTTGTCATCTGCAAAATATAGAGAATTCATCATTTTCTGACATAATTTAAATTTTCTTAAAACCAATAGCACGCGCTATAGAAAGCATTGTAAACGCTATTTTGAAATAGTGTACGCGCTACAAAATGAATTAGAAGTGTTATTTAACTATTTATACGTGCTACTAAATTATGTAAATTCTGACAAATAATTCATATAAAGTGGCATTTAAAACATGAAAAATATTGTAAGCATTGATACAAAGAGTGTGCATGCTATGGGGTGAGGCTATACGCACTAAAAGAAAGTTAGACAAAATAATTTGTTACGCTCTGATACCCTATGTAAAGGTGTCAAATGTTATCATGTATGCATCATTTGGCTATGTAAATATGTCAGACTTTGCTTGATACACACTATTTCAAGCCTTGTACGCGTTATTTCACCTGTTAGATGAAGATTTAAAATAAAAATTCATGTAAATTAGTCAAATAAACTTGCAATTTAGCTTGTAGAGGCAAGATGCCCATTATGTAAATTCTGACAAATAATTCGTATAAAGTAGCATTTAAAACATGAAAAATATTGTAAGCATTGATATAGAGCGTGTGTACGCTATGGGGTGAGGGTATATGCGCTGAAAGAAAGTTAGACAAAAGAATTTTTTACACGCTGACACCCTATGTAAAGGTGTCAAACTTTATCATGTATGCGTCATTTGGCTGAGTAAATATGTCAGACTTTGCTTGATATGCACTATTTCAATCCTTGTACGCGTTATTTTACCTATCATACAGAGATTTCAAATAAAAATTCATGTAAATTAGTCAAATAAACTTGCAATTTATCTTGTAGAGGCAAGATGCCCCACAATGGGTGCCATTTTGTGTATCTAAAATACCTTCATAGGATTAGTTTGTCAATATAGCAATTCAATTATAGAAAATACAATAATTTAAAAGCTATTGAAAGAAAATAATGATAATAAGCATCCTATGGCTCTCTAATTAAAGATGTTAATGAAAGGCTCTAAGTAAGCTTCCATTAGAGATAGCTCTAAAATGAGAATTAATGATAAAAGATGAGATATATGCCTATCTTTCTCAAAACATACTAGAATTATGCTTTCAAATCACACTGACTATAATAAGAATACAATTCTAAAATGCTCATGAGATCAGTTTCTCTTGATATTTTTCCTCTATTTATAGAATTCTCTAAGCTTAGGGGGTGGAATAAGTTTAATCACGATCAAGCTTGGGTTAAGTTCATGGTTTCAACGTTGAGACAATTTAAATATTTTGTCCTCAAAGCTTGGGACAATGAGAAAAAATGAGTGGTCAAGATGCATTCTCCAAATGAGTGATTGAGATTCAATTTGGCTTTGATCCATGTGAGCTTAATTCTCAATTCCTATTGGTTGATGCAATTCCTTCACATGTGGTAGGTGAGAGATTTTAAGAATTGATTAATTGATTTATTTAATTTCTTTAGCCATGTGTACCCCTTGAATGAGTTGAATTTGATTTAATTCAACTATATAATTAATTAGATTAATTGCATTTAATTAAATCATTTATTTGATTTAATTCATCTTTTTTGGCTTTGATTTCAATTAATATTTTATTTTAGTTCAATTGCTTACTTGGATTAGTCTAACCATTTTTAGGTGTCTACAATTCTAGTTCTTCTTGTTATAAGGATAAATTTCTTATTCACTTGTAAAATTATAAATAATAATTGCAAGTTGTTAGAATTAATTTGATTTATATTTTGTCTTATTAAAATTTATAGAATAACTAAATTTTGAATAAAAAATTTATATAAGATATTAGGATATTCATTTTTTATAACTTTTTTATAATTCTTCTTCTTAGGATTTATTTCTATTAAGTTAAAATGTTATTTTAATTAATTTTGTTTTCTTATGAAATTACAAAAATAATTAAAAGAAACTAAAATGAACTTAATTTATAATTTTTTGTCTTATTCAAATTTTAAATATTTTAATTTTATTTTATTTTTTATTTTAGTTTATCTATTATACTAAATTAAATTTTGAGCATGAGAGAGAGAGACATAGAAATAAAAATATGATTACTCATTTTGTACCAATAATTTAAGGATAGTGTATGTCCTTGGGTGTTTATGCTTAGTGTAGCATGTCATTTGATTATTATCTCTCTTTCACTCTGTCCTTCCCGTTATATTTATCTATATACCTCTCTCTCTCTCTCTCTCTCTCTCTCTCTCTCTCTCTCTCTCTCTCTCTCTCTATATATATATATATATATATATATATTCTTTTATATTGCTCTCACTATGTACATCCTCTCTAATTTTTGTCCCTCTCTCCCCTCGTCTATCTATTTATGTATGTACATATTTTACCCTCTTTGTATATATCTCACTAATACACACATCCTTGTTTCTCCCTCCTTATCTTGATCTCTATATGTCTCACATTCACTATGAAACACACTCTCTATCTCTATCTCTATCTCTATTTATTTTTATTATACACTCCTCTCTCTCTCTCTCTCTCTCTCTCTCTCTCTCTACAAGTCTCTCTACAAGTCTCTCTACATATTACTTCCTATATTTTTATCTTTATATCTCTCTTATAAAGTTCCTCTCTCTCATTGTATCTCTATTTTAATCTTTATTGTATATCTCTCTCTTTCCTTCTCTCACTCCTCTATATTTCATGTTTTATATAGACACTTTATATCTCCTTTTCATCCATATCTCTACCTCTTTCTATCACTATCTAGATCCCTCACTACCTCTTTTCTCATCACCTCTTTTTAAACCTATACTTCTCTCTCTAACTCATATATTTGTACTCTATGTGTTATATATATATATTCCTCTTTCTCTCTTCTCCCACTACCCCCTTGATTTATCTCTTCACGTGTCCCTATATCCTCTATGTTTCCCTTATTCTTTGCTACTCTATCTTCATCTCTACCACTATCTTCTTCTCTTTGCATCTCTCTCTCTCTCTCTCTCTCTCTCTCTCTCTCTCTCTCTCTCTCTCTCTCTCTCTCTCTCTATATATATATATATATATATATATATATAAAACTTCCTATCGCTATCTAGATCCCTCGCCCCCTCTTTCTTCATCACCTCTTTTCAAACCTATACTTCTATCTCTCAAACTCATATATGCACACTCTATGTGTGTGTGTGTATTCCTCTTCCTCTCTTATCCCACTACCCCCTTGATTTATATCTTCATGTGTCCCTGTACGGGTCCCTCTATCCTCTATGTTTCCCTCATTATTTGTTGCTCTATCTTCATCTCTACCGCTATCTTCTTCTCTTTGCATCTCTCTCTCTCTCTCTCTCTCTCTCTCTCTCTCTCTCTCACACACACACACACACACACACACACACACAGAGGCATAACATGAGCCTATTTTTAATCGAACTTTATTATCTTCATGATTTAAAGGTTTTCTTTTATTTATGATTGGATTTTTGTAAGTAGATGCATTTTTTATTTGAAGCTATCACTTTTCCATTGAACCCTTTGTTGCATAAACATCATATTCTTAGAATTGACCTTCAACACCTCTTTGCCATACCTATTGCACAACAAGATGCAATTGATAGTAGTTAATTCTCATCAAAAGAATTTAAAAGTATCAATAATATTGTAAAAATTAGTCAATAGAGTAAATATGATGATTAATAAATTAAAGTTAATGGTACATAATAATTTAGTCAAATTGTTTTATGTTAGCTATTTTATTATTTTTATATATTTGAGTTACTTGAACTTGAGGGTTGCTATTGGTAAGGTTTTCAATTAAATGTATAGAAAATAGAAAATTACATCTATAAAGTATGTTAAAAAAAAATAGAAAAATGATATGATTAGATTTACATTGAGAAAAATAATTAAAAAATATATGATTAGATTCACATTGAAAAATATAATCATACAAAATTATTTCTATTTAATTAAGTAAATAATATTTTTATTTTAAAAAAATTACTCAAATTATAAATTATTCATCACAAACAATTAAACTAAAAATATAAACCTAAAACTACAAATTAAAACTTTAAATAATATTAAATTATTATAAAGTATTTAAAATTAATATAACCTTATGAAATTGACAATTCCCCTATAAATATAAAAGAATTCTTCAAATAGATCATAAATTGAAAATTAAAATTTATTAATATTTAATTAAAAATTTATAAAATCTATAAGACCAAATGTCTAGAGTATTAGCATTGTAAACATTGTTAATGACTTGCCTTCAATATGAAACTAATAAGTTCGAATAATAAATACATGAGTATATATTAATCTTTACTTTTCCCCCTTTGTTTGCGGGGAATAAAACATGCCAGATTAACAACTTTCAAAACATTTTTGACACATTTCATACTTTTCACATACACTGCATCGATAGCGTATACATGAATAATCAATAACCTGAAAGCACGTGTCGCACCTTTGTTCCGGGACCAGTCCATCTCTTAAAACCAATTGATAAGAAAGTCTAACTAGTGGATGATGTGGATGGTCTTTGTGATGAATTGTCCATCTCTTGCGAAGGACGTTACTTAACCCTTCACTTTTAATTTCCCCCATCAATTTCTGATGTTCCTCCTCCTCCTCTGCACTTTCGCATAGTAGCTGCACCATTTCTTCACCCCTCCCATTTATCATCTCCCCTTTCTCATCCACTGCTATTACACTTATTCCCTCCCAAATACCATGCATTGCCATACCAAGAGCCAATACCATGCTTCTCACCTGCACAATCCTCTCATTAACGACCTGCCCACTCAAGTCATCCCACAACCATTTGATGCGCTCCCAAAATTTGGAAGCATCACACCAAGAGAGGCTTGTGATGCTGCACATTTCCTTTCTTTTTGTTTCATACTCTTCTTCATTAAGATAATCTCCTCCAATGTAGAAGACTTGGACAACATTTTCCAGCTTTTTCAAAGCATCAGTTAACTGTGGCGAGAATTCCAACATCTCGTCAGTTCGACCCACGCACAAAAATATTATTTCTCCTTGAATAACTGCCTCTGTTGCCTGTCATCACAACACAAATTTGACAATGAGGGACACAGATGGATAAAGATCTTACGAAACAATATTAATAACATTATTCAACATAATCACAAGCCATTATAATTCATTTGCAGAAAAATATCATCTACTAATGATCGCGTTGATGGAAATGATTTTATATATTGAGAGGGAAAATATAATCGCACCCAGGATTGAAAGAACTCCGTATTTTGAAAAACAAATTCCAAGCTGGATTGAGAGCTGAAGTCGAACTCCTTCCATTCTAAATCTGTCAGTTCCTTTTCCCGATTTGTAGAAAATGGATATGCTTTTATCCCCCACCTCAATATCATCGGCATTGCATCCTTGTGTGATATGCTTCCCTTCTCATCAACTACCACTAGGCCATTTCCATAACCTACACAATGTGCCCCCCATTGACGTTCATCTATTAACCATGGTTTGGGGACCATTGGCCATGGAGCACTTGCAGCAGCTCTTTCGTATTCCTCCGGATCGCTCTCTGCCCACACATAGGGAATCCAGACTACTTCAACTGAATAGTGAGAACTCCTTTGAAGCTTGAGATAGACATCTTCTAATGCTGAAATTTCATGTTTTGCCGTTCGAGAAGAATATCTTCTCAGAAGCAATACCACTTTGCCCTCTAGATCCTGCACTTTCACCTACAAATCATTTTGACCAATAAAAATAAAGAAATTATTTATAACAATTTGTAGGAAATAAATAAAAATTATTGCCAATCATGTAATCAGTAAAACCTATAATATTTAAATAATAATGTGCACCAATTATTACATAAGATTTATATAAAACAAAATATAGAACTTTGCTACAATGGACATACCTGTTCATTATTGTGGAGAAGAAAATCATTTTCTCGAGTCTCGCACAATTTCCTCAGCAATTCAACATTGCTTTCACTTGGATTTCTTGTGAGAAATCGAATTTCATCAGATATGTAGGAAATATCTTCCCAGGTTGACAGATATTTTACAGTATTTCTTTCTACACCAGCAATAGTGCTGGCAAACACACCAGGAGAACTGTACAAGGATTTCGGAAGCACATCATAAAAGTAATTGATAAATGACTCAAAAGGTAAATGGGCCACAATTCTGTCAGCCAACTCTGATGGTAATGCATCAAATTCTGTGCCAACATATATGAATGCCGATTGTTTTGAATCGCATTCCAGGCGCTCCAGGTTGCTCTGTACTAATCGCCACTTCTCTGGGATTACCCCAAATTTTTGAGTGATCAAAATAAGATGAGCATGCGATTGAAGGGAGGATGAACAGAAGGGGCGTTGATGAGCATCAATCAGAAGCCCTGTCTTACCAAATATTTTCCATACGACCTTTTCTAAAATCGAAGGCCACAGTGTTCCTTCGCTATCCTGCAAGTTATACAATAACGAGAATGTATATATATCTTATACTGAAAAGACAATAATGAAATTAATTGTAATGGTTTACATTCTTTAAACAAAGATAAATATTTTCAAATTTTCATTACACAAAACTCAAAAGCTCTAACCTTGAAGGAGGACTCAGTTACCACCACCAAATGCCATTGGTCCTTTTCCCTTTGCATTTCCTTCCACCGTCGAGTCATCGCTTCACTTCCTGAAATGTTTGCATAGCACAAACTCTGAGTGGCTCCCACACGATCCATCCATTCCGCGCCCAATTTCTTACAATTGGAGAGGTCTAATTTTATTAATGATGGGAGCGTGTGGAAATTGTCAGAAAGCTTAGCTAAATTAGAGCATCCTGATAAGTTTGCATTCTCCAGGCACCTAAGATGACCAAAAGAATCGGGAAGTTTGGTTAAACTGTAGCATCCAGACAAAGACAACTCTTTTAATGCTCCAAGGCAATGGAAGTCGTCGCCTAATATCTCTAATTTATCACATTCGGACAAACTCAAAAATTGCAAACTTTTTAGTTTGCCAAAGCCGTGAGGCAGGGTACACAAGCTCCTGCATCGTCTCATGACTAATTGTCTCAATGCTTCCAGACGATGAAAACCGTTGCACAGTTCTCCAATGCTCTCACATCCTTCTAAACTCAATTCCTCTAAACAAGTGAGCTTACTGAACTGGGTGGGAAGCCTCTTTAAGCTGGAACAATAATCGAATGAAATTCTTCTCATGCCTGAAAGCCACGAGGTTTCTTCTGGTATTTCTGTCAAACTTAAACATCCATCAAATGACATGTTAGAGATCAACAGAGAGGTCAACCTCCCCAGGCTGTGGGGAAGACTACTCAACTTCTTACATGAATCAAAATTTATGTGCGTTAAGCATGGCAAATCTCCTAACCGTTCTGGAAGCCTGACCAGCTCAGAGCAACCGCACAAATTGAGATATTGTAATGAAGTAAGCTTCTCGAAATTGCTTGGAAGGTCTTGCAAACTCTTGCAATAGCTTAACTCCAGATAGTGTAATGAAGTAAGGTTCACAAAATCCATTGGAAGCTCCTTCAAACTGCTACAGCCGGACAAATTAAGAGCAACAAGGGCCTTCAGTTTCCCGAATCCCACTGGTAATTGCTTCAAACTCTGACAATTATTCAGGTATAACTCTTCTAATAATGAGAGATTCCCAAACGATTCTGGTAATTCCACAAGATTGGGACACGACCACAGTTGTAGCCTCCTGAGATGACTCAATTTGACTAAATTTGAGATCCCTGTACCCCGAAATCTCTTTAAAGCCACCATCCTCAGTTTACTAGAATAACTGACTTCTGACATCTGGTTCGAATTCCAACTTTCAGGGGGATTTGAAACATGGAGCACTTTCAAAGACGACTGATCCTGCAGTTACAATATATTATTTGAACAGAAAATATAATGATATGAAGGAATACCCACAGTTGGACTGAAAGAAAAACACCACTTTCGAGAAAAGAAAATAAATTATCTTAATTGCAAAATGAGAAATAACAAAATCGTTTTAGCCAATGAACTTGCCTTCCGCTCACTCAACATTATGTTGCCCTTCAAACTACAATCAATGTAAGTTAAACGAGAGAGCTTTGATATATCCATTGGCAGATAAGACCCTTCATCGGCTTGAACGAATCTGAGCTCATCAAAGCTTTTACTGCATTTTCCCTCCACAAAAGTCCATTTTCCCATAGCAAATACCCTCAGAGACCCGCTCATTGCGTCCAGCGCCTCTGCAGGTACATGAATTGGACCTATAAATCTCGAGTTCCTGGAGCTTTCCTGGTGTACTCCTCGAAATAAGACCTTAGTATTTGTCAACCACACCCCTTTTATTTGAGGAAGAAGCTGTTGACATTGAAAACGTCTTATTAAAAACAAATTCAGCAAAATGGTCCTGAAAGTACACAATATATTTTATTAATTTTAAAAATAGTTGCTCGTACCTTGTTATTCTGCATGGCTTTGATGAAGTCTTCGGGAGTACTGAAGCGATTGTCTTTTGATTTATTACACCCAACACTCAGAAGAAGATCATGGATAGATATCTTGGTAACTAGTCTACCTTCGTCGGATATTTCTTTCTTTCTCTTAATCAACGCTCCCTCTTCTAAGCATTCCATTTCTACCTTACCAACAATGCATGCAACTTCGTCCCAGTCCCAGTGCCATCCATAGAAGAATGAGCAAATGTCAAGAAAGGCTTCCTGAGCACTCGGTTCAAGCTGATCATATGCAAACATTACCCTTTGTTCATCAAATCTATCCTCCCTATCACCACTGAAAGGCTCTCCATTTTCCATCCACTGAAGAACTCTTTCATAAGCTTCATATTCATTCCTTCTTCTGCGGAGGAAGCCACCCACGACTTCCAAAACCAGAGGACAGCTGCTGCATTTCTGGGCAATCACCTGTACCTCAGGTCTTTCCTTCGAAAGGGAGTTTGTGTCTCTTTCTGGACTTATTTTTCTGCTTAACACTTGAATGGCCGCGTCAAGAGGAAGCGGCTCTATGGGATGAATTTCATATTTAACTCTGCAATCCTCCATTACATCAGAGATATTTGTTTTTCTAGCAGTTAAAAGCAACCTTAGTTTCTTAGGATTTGTTATCTCTCTGGGTAGAAGCTCTTGAAGAGGTTTTCTGAACAAGGCGTTATCGATGTACAACAATATGGATTCTTTTTCCATAACTTCTTTCAACCTCTGTCGTCCTCTCTCCAAGTCTCTTACTTCTTCTTTCTTGCCTGTCAGATCCTCCAGAATAAAGGACTGCAAGTCTTTTACATTGGGATATTCTTTCAAGTACTGGGGAAGAGTAATTTTAGAATATTTCCAACCTTTGAGTTTGTCTCTGGAGAAATCATACACTGCATCTGCTAATGTCGTCTTGCCAGATCCACCGATTCCATAGACAACCACTGCTATAGAAGGAGTATCATTTTCCCATTGTAGGCGTTTTACCACCTCATCAATTTGCTTTTGTATGCCAACTGCTCGATATTAAAAAAACATAAAGAAATGTTAGAAAAATTGCTCAGCGTGCTGTTTAGACGAAACAGCCATTTAATAAGCGAGGTGACGTTCTTCACCTGCATATTCAACAGAGTGAATAAGTGGCTGGTTGCATGTACGATTGTTCTCCAAAATAGATAAGCTTCGGAGGCTTATTTGTAGAACAAGGCTTCTGTACATCTCGTACACTTTTGAGCCAAGTGCTATAAGGTCATCTCTATCTTTTGAAGCATTCAAAAACCTATATACACATTTATAGAATTCAATAAATAATTGAAAACATACTTGTTTAACATTGTATTGAAAACAAGAGCAGATGTAGGTAACGATATCAATAGAAGAAGTATCTATAGCCAAAGGATCTAATTTCATGGCCAAAAAAATTCTAAACTAGATCATGTAGCATGACCTACTTTCCATTAGACTAAGAATTTCAATAAATTCTCTATACTTTAAAATTAGATTTTAAAATCTCTAGTTTCGATCATCCATCCCTATCTCTAGTTTTGTCAAGGTTCGTTTCGCCAGAAGCCTCAAGACAGGACAGTTTTTCAAACCCGATCAGTTCACGTTTGTAAGCATCCTTCCAGCCTCTGCAAAAATGAGAGCTTTGAAACAGGGTATGGACATTTATCAAAAGATAAAGGATAAAACAATTTCCTCAAATGTTGCAGCCATGGTTGTGAAATGTAGAAGCATAGACAAGGCTCGCAAAGTATTTGACAGAATGTCTCAGAGAGATTTCATCTCATGGAATGCAATAATTGTAGCATATATACAGAATGGGCTTGTTGAAAAGACTTTAGAATCTTTTAAGAAAATGCAATTGGGAGGTGTGAAGAAAAATTCCAAAGCTGTTGCCAACATACTTCCAGCCTGTGCTAACAGAAGGTGGATTTCTGCCAGATGTTGTAGTTACAAGCGCCCAAAATGTACAATTATAGACCAGGCCTGGGAATTGTTTGAAAGAAGGCCTCAAGAAGATGTCATATCATGGATTATCATGATTGCAGGATATGCTCAAAATGGATTCGTTGAAAATGCCGTACAGTATAGTGACAGCAGAGTTTTCACAGACACGGTTCTATTCACTTGTAAATACTCGACAGAGATTCATAGTCAGAGATAAAGGGATGAATTTAAATTTGTAAATGTGTGACAGGCCATTTTGCCTTTAGGTTTTCATAAAATTAAACCTTATGGTTATTGAAACTTATAATAGTTGAATACCAAAACTGTAGAGGAAAACTGATATGAAACAAATTCTAATTAACAAAACAGGTGTTCGAATTTTTGGTACCTTTTAACCCCTTTGGTTTTCTTCTGCGAACAACATAGAATGGCTCCCTGCACTATCACAGCAATAGACTCGTTTATTTGGGTTAGCATCTCATCTTTTGCGCCAGGAATTTCCTTCAGTTTCCGGACTACTTTTGCCAATTCATTCATAGAGTTAAGAAGGTCTAAACACTCCATCTTGTTTTTGTTAATAGTGTCCATCCTGTTCAAAACCGCAGCAACCAGCAACAAGCAGAGGCCAGCCCAGTGAACATTTCCAGCTGCTCTTAACACTGATATAGCTGTGGAGTGTTCTTTTCCAGAGTATTCCGATATCTGCTAACCCATGTCATACACCATTCAATACGTGGACATTGTCTTACAATGTTTTAAGTAATGTCCTAAACTTAGGTGTCCGGAACAAATAAATTAATCTAGTGTTGTGAGTCAAATAAATTTATTGACTCGTATTCAAATAAATTTATT
The DNA here is from genome assembly GCA_027943335.1 of Chamaecyparis obtusa. Lineage (NCBI taxonomy): Eukaryota > Viridiplantae > Streptophyta > Pinopsida > Cupressales > Cupressaceae > Chamaecyparis > Chamaecyparis obtusa. The sequence continues at coordinate 408,612 of BSBK01012711.1, forward strand.
GACTTATATTTTAGTGGTTCATAAGAATCTATCTCTCATGAAAATGAATGTGGAACAGTTAGCATTCATTACATCTAGGTGATGGTCACAAAGAGAAGCACCACAACTTTCCGACGTCACCCATCCCAGAATTACTCTACGTCAAGCATGCTTAACGATGGAGTTTCCTCCAAGATTCAGACCACTTTGCTTGCATCCTCATTTGCAAAACCTTTGGCAAGTGTAGTGCCTTATGAATCATTCATTAGAAATTCCCTTAAGCTTATCAATTGATATGTGGTAGATAATTTTGACTTGGTATGAAAAATATCTCCTACTTATCAATTGATGAGCTTAAGAAGCTTTCTAGTGAATGGTTCAGAAGGCACAACATTTGCCTAAGACTTTACAAATGAGGTTGTAAGCAAAGTGGTTTTAACCTTGGAGGAAACTCCATTGTTAAGTGTGTTTGACCTGGAGTAGTACTCGGGTCACCTCCTGGAAAGTCTGAGTGCTTCACCTCTGTGAGTACTACCTAGATGTAATGAGCACTAAATGTTCCATTAATTTTCATGAAAGATAGATTCTTGTGAGCGAGTACTCATAAAACATAAATCAATGAATTTGACTAAAAAACTACACACCACAATTTAACTTGCTGAAAAAAATATCTCCTACTTATTATTTAATGTTCCCAAGAGATCTGGCAAAATAATTACGAATATATAAAAGGTACAGCCTACAATACATAATGGCTACTGAAAATGATTACCTCTTTGGCAAGTATGTTGACGTTTTCCGAGACGCCTTCTGAGATTTTAGCGGCGTTGGATGCGGAGGACAGCCAATCTACTGTTGACTTCTCACTTTTAGAGTTTTTACCCTGCAAACAAAGAGAGATCATCAATAATTGGGATTTGCCATGTTCAATAAAATGGGAAATGGATAGGTTTTAGACCTTATTTGCTTTACAGAGGGCCAAAAAGCTGTCAATATTGGCGATTAATTGATCTAGATCAAAGTCTGGCGCGTCATGTTTAGCATTGATAACCTGGTCGATGAGTTGAGAAATAGTTGGAGACGACTGAGCAGATGACTGTGTGGAAGCCATTTTGAACGCTTACAGAAGATAAATGGAAATGGGTGTAGGAGATTCACAGAGCAATTGGCCGCAAATACAAGATCCGGGGAGCAAATCGCTGCCTGAGAATCGCTGTTTACAACCTACGAACGACGACACTTGTTTCCGCTAGAAATAGTGGAATATCCGCGTGATCTGCACCCGCGTTCACTTGACTGGATGGGAACGCGTTAATGGGGGCTCCCACCATCTTTTCGGTACAGTCAACTATTACAGTCGATTTGATGGTTGCGAGTTCCTTGAAGTTTCGTAGTATAGAATTAGGTAGAGAAGATTTATCCCCACCACTTCGTAAAGACTTCTTCCTTCACTCGTTTTGTATAAAATGCGTACAAACACGTTCTGCGAACGTCAGAGTGAGAGGCAGCTCAGCAGCGAGCCCAGTCACTGAGTACTTAATTGAGAGTTCCGTGAGTGGGAGCCCACCACTTTTGGGATTTCCTTTATGAAGTAAAGATCTTAGAAGTTTCAATGAAAGAATAGTTAAGCTTGTTCTTTGTGACCGATTTTTGCAGCGGACTCCCGTGCCATACCTACAGCCGTCAATTCAAACCCTGTGATTAACTATAGTCTATGCCTCCTCTGCAAATAATCGGTCATTTAGTCATGCATTTTTAATTTAATAATCAATTAGAAAAACCATCACGTCAAGTGCATATTTTGGGCTGTTATAATTGTCTAATTTATTAGAATATTTCATTTGTTAATTTAATAAAATTTAATATTAAAATTAATTAATTAATAAGTTTTATTATGAAAGTTAATATATTCAATAATAACATAATATTATTAAAATTTATATTGATATTATTGAAATATTTGCTACTAATAATGATGTTTAATTTGAATTGCAATAAAATATATGAATTTATATTATATATGAATTAGTGTAATTATTATCTAATATATTAACTTTAATAATAGAGTTATTAGTTAATTAATTTTAATATTTAATTTCATTAAATTAACAAATAAAATATAATAATAAATTACAATTTAGAGTTTAATAATAGAAATAAATAAATAAATACATTTAACTTCATTAAGTTTAATAAATTAGATAATTATATTTTTTAATGACTTACTTTTCGTTTATCATTTTATTAATTTTGACTTTATAAAAGAGTGCTACACATATTCAAAAAATTGGTAAAGCATAATTACAATACAAAGAGAATAGAAAGAGAAAATGGAGGATCATCCCCTCGAGGAAGGAAGTCAATTGTTTAACAGTTGAATAAAAATGAATATTTTAAATTAAAAAACTATTGCCTTGTAATTGTTCAAATGAATAACAGCTTATTGGTCATGGGCAAAGGTTCCCTTTAAAAGAAAATCCACTTTGATCGAGCACATAATTTAGAATTCGAGGAAACTGCACCAAGTAGTTTGACGTCATCAGAAGCAAATTTGGTGGTGCACACGAGGCATAGACTATATTTAACGACAAGGTTTGATTTGATGGTTGTAGGTATGACACGAGCTATAAGGCCAGTGCAAATAATCGAACATTTAGCCAGTGTCGAATATTTGCACTGGACTTAAAGTCGGTGTCATTACTTTTGTCAATCCTATGTTTGTCAACATCAAAACATACTTTATGTGAAAATGGACAGTCTTATTGGTATTTATTATAGAGTTTATTTAATAAAAGTGAGTGGATTTTTCAAAATGAAAAATCAATTGTTTATAAAATAAATGATTGTACTCTACTCTTTCATATTTAAAACTAAACTCTGCAATAAATATGGAGACTATCAGATTTCACAAAAAAGTACGTTTTGATATTGACAAACACTGTAATGCTGATGAAAATGATGACACTCACTGTGAGGACGATGCAAATATTTGGCCCCATAGCCAATGTCGATATTTGATAGTTTTCCTTAATAACATAATTAATTCAAAACACAAATTTAAGTATTCTCCATTGGTAAGATATTTATGCCCAATTTCTTTCTTCCAATGTAGAGATCAATTTGAGAAGAAGACTTGGATGAAGCAATACTGGTTCAAAATGGTAGTTAAGCACAAAATTAAAATGAAGGAAGGAAACTTGGATGAAGTAGAACAATAAATGGTGAAAATTGGGGCATTAATTTGCAAGACTACTCCAACAATAATGAAGAGAAAAATTTAGAACTATCACATAGAAAAAGTAGGTTGGTAAATAAAATACATTATATCAAAGAGTTTAACCCCTTGGGCAAGTATGATGAAGAGGAGTACCTAAGGGTAAAAATTAAGGGAAACATTAGACTTTTGGTTGAATAAATAAGAATCGGGTCCCACCATCTTAAACATAAGATAAGTAGGAGTGGGAGGAAAGAAATTATCTTTTATGCAATAAAAGGTTGTTGGAAATTGAATGGTACTTCAACTTTGAGTGTGCAACATATGAGGATATTCATACACAATATGAAGAAAATATGAAGGTGAGCAATCTGAAAATTTAGTTTGAGGAGGTAAGAGTTCATGAAATTGTTGGCTTCTTGATCATGATTTACAACAAAAGAATTGGCAATGAAAATATTTTAAAAATTGTTAATGATGTTTTTCTTGGTGCCATAGACTAATCTCATATGTGTTTGAAAGGACACATATGAGAAAGTACATGCCATAGTCCATCTTTAGTATATGATATCATATGTGTCTAAGAGGACACATCTCAAAATCTATCTTCTTTATGTGATTTGTGACATATGTGTGAGAGGGAATGTGTATTTGTCCTTCTAATGTGATTCCCACAGATGTATGGGAGGACTCATATATCATGACACTATTCAATCTCCACACTTTGAATTTTCTTGATCCTCATTTACTTTTAAAAGTGCATCAACCACAAGTTGTTGCTTCAAGCCACTTAGGAATCTTTAATTGTTAATCTCATAGCCCAATCTCAAATATTGATTAACTGTCAACATAATTTTAAAAATCAATCCTCAACTTAGTTATTTGCATGAACGTGCCTTAATGAAAAGAAAGATTACAAAAATTAGGAGTGACAACACCACCACAAGAGCACATCAAGAGTTCTTGAGGGACTTTGAGGAACTTGGGAGTCAATGCATAAAGTTTATTTCCTTGTATTTAAAAACTTCCTTTCTTCCCTTGTTTGTCCATGTATATATCTTGACATGTGCTTGATGAAACCCCACATCTCTACTCTGATCTATATTTTGAATTTTTGTAATCTTTCAAGTTGTAGGTGTTATTTCAATGTTCCTACTAATTCCTGAGTTAGCTTTTCTTCTATAGTTCACTTATATCCTCCAAGTTTTATTTCTTTATCCACTCAACATCTCTACTACTTTTTAGTCACCGTTGCTTCTCTTAATCCCTCTTTTCATCTTCATAGATCATATTTTCTTATAATTGTATGCACCCTAAAATGGTCACCTAGACTTTGGGCCCCATTCTTGCAATTTATCAAATCCCTGAATCAATATTTTCAAAAATAAAATTTTCAATTATATCGATTTCCTTGATCAAATCCTATTCTATCATTTATTCGATTATTTTCTATGGGCTAACCATTTTATCCTAAGTCTTTATTTATTTAAAAGGAATTTCCTCCCCTTTTATTAAATAAAAAAACCCCCACTTTTCCTCTTATCCTAAGTTGCACAAATAAAGCATTATTCTTATTTTATAAAAAGAAAAAAAAACCCTTTTTGTCTCATATGGACACAAAAGTCAACTCTTATTTTCTCATTGGAGGATATTTGTGCACATGGATTGCTCCCCTTTCAAGCTCCACCCTTGATTAAATCTTTTGCCTCTTAATCTCCATGGTTGATTCCTTTTTTATTCCTTTAAAAGGAGAGCTCTCTTCTCATTTTAGGATCCATCTTTTGAATACTAATGTTATGTTGTAGGTTTTCTAGGTGACTTTGGAGCTTTGGAGATTTGGAGCATTCTTAGCTTTTACATTTACATTATATCTTAGTTTCATTCTTGCATTTTAGTTTTATTATCATGGCATACATAGCTTAGTTTCCTTTATACTTTAGATTGATTCACCTAGCTTAATTAGGAAGGATTGTATTACTTTCATTTCCATAGCTAGTTGCATAGTTGCATATTCATCTTAATCTAGTTGCATTGCATTCTCATATTGATTCTTGAGGATATTGGCATTCTTGCCCTTGTCTTCTTTGAAATCTCCCATTGCATGGTTTGCTTAGCAAGGTCATAAGCTTAATAGCTCTAGCTGAGAGCATCATAATATCCTTGTGATTCCATGCCTAGGGAGCTATGAATTGCTTTTTGAGACCTCACTATTGAGTGTTCTTGAATGTAATGATTCATAGAAGTGTGACACAATTATAGCACACATTTTTGGCACCCACCATGGGGCAGAACACTATTGTTTTGTCCTTCATTTTATGCATTTTTGTCAATTTTTTCATCATTATTTAGTTTTAGTTTTCAGCTCTCTAGTTGTCCTATCTTAGATTATCGTATGAACTTTTACTAGTGTCGTGCAATAGTTTATTATATACTAGTGCGATACTTTACTAGTTAAAGTATCACACTCTTTGTAGCAATTTGTCGCACTATTACAGTACTCTTTGTCACCTACAGGTAAAGCGAATTGTCGCACAAAAGAATATTATCGCACCAGTATATTGTGCAGTATCACGCAATTCTTCTGGCAACTGAACTATCGCCTATGCCTGGCAATGAGTTGTTTTGGAGTTCTTTTTGGCCGAGTTGTGATTTAATTAGCTTGCTGGTTTAGTTTGTTGTGGTTAGACAGAGTTTATTTGTAGATTTCATTTGGATTTTGATTTTTCTAACCATTGTGGGGCTAACAAGTTGTGGTTGTAGGTGCCTTTTGCTTGAATATTTGCCTAAAAGAATGCATGCATAAGGGCTACTAACAGTTTTTGCAGGGCTGCCCAAAGCAAAAAAAAAAAAAAAAAAGTTCTTGTTATTTATTTCATTTCAAGTGTGGCATTTACTAGTTGTTTTATTTCATAGGAACATAATATCTTGTCATAGGAATTCTTTGGTGGTAGGAGAGTATGCTATTCACCCTTGTGGTGAAACAGAAATCTTGACCCATCTTTGGATTTTGAAAGCAAGAGGGTAATTGAATCTTTGCTTGGTGTGTTTGGAAGAAATTTTTGAGGTAGGAGAGTATGCTCTTCACCCTTGAAGTGAAACAGAAATCTTGACCCTCAAAGGTTGATCCGCTCTTTGTGTAGTTTAGGATCCTTTAGCGGGCCTGCTCTTGAGCAATCAAGAGGAACGACCCAAGTGGGGACAAGCTTTTCACTGACTATTCCAACCCACTATAAACTCAAGGCTCTCAAGGACACAAAACCTTGGTAGACGTAATACTTGTCTTCACTTGATGTGAGTACTTGTGGGATTGTGAGCATGAGGAAAATGTTGAGCAAGAATGCTTAAGGTACTCTTGTGGCCGCGAGGTCTGTTACTTGCAGCAAGGTAAGGAGTCCCTTTGGGGAGCAAGAGGAGTATTACGAACATAAGCCCTTACTAAAAACCATAGATAGAAGCCACCCTATTTTGCCGCTTAGCTTCTTGGTGCAAGGATTGATCCAAGTGGAATAACCCGGATCACCCCAAGATTACTCACCATCTGTGTTCCTTTGGTTGTGTCATTGGTACTTCCATGACAAAGCCAATATCTATTGTGGGTAACCACTTTGTGTGAGGCAATGAGACATCAAGTGTGGGCCAAGTTGTTAAGTATTGAGCCTTTGTCTTTTTAGGATAGAAAGTGCTTGAAGTGTTCTCGATGTGATATACCCATGTAAACGTTCTTGCATATTCAACATCACAGTAGTATTCATAGGATTTTTCAACTTTGGTATCACAATTGCTTGTCTTGACAAGGTTGCTTTTGCCCTTGTTTTAAGTGTTTGAAGACATGTTTGATCCTCTACTGTTTGCAAACCTGTCTATTTACTGCTATCACTGTGATTGAAATCAAAAAAATTCCACCTTCAAACTAAAATTTTGACCAAACTATCCTTAAAACTAAGATTTTTAGCACTCACTAGTCAAGAGTCGTATGATCCTGAAACTATATCGTACCCTATTCTGAGAATTGTCATACGATAGTTCGTCCCTGGCTTTTTATCGCACTATTTGCCTGGAAAGTATTGCACTGTCTGCTTGGAAATTATCACATAACCTCTATGAGAAATATCACCTAGAAAGAAAGTATCGCACCAGTTGCCTGGAAACTATCGCACAGAATCTTTGGACTGTCCTCTTGATTTGTGTCACTTTCAAATTCCTTGGTTGACCAGATTCTAGTAGGTTTCATACTCTATTGCTAGAAACCTATTTGTACCTTGGGTTCCTGCTTTTAGACCCCTTGAATTAGTGTTCTTTGATTTTACAAAGTAGTCTTGCTTAGAATTGATAAGTTAGGAATTATCCTTGTTGCAAAAGTACACTTTTAGATTCATTGGTAGCACACTTGGAGAGTTTCAGTACTCTTTTGTCCAATTCATTTCCATCAAAATTCAGTTTCAATTTTAGCTATATTTGGGTAAATTCATCCTCCTGATTCATATGTGCTAGGATACTTATCCTTTGATTGGGCACCTCTGTGACAGTGTTGGTTTACACTTTTTTTGCAACTTTCTATCTCACCATCTCTTTTTGGACAATTGAACACTCTTACTATCCTAGTTTGATATCAACATTTCGTAAGGTCATCCTACCACCAAGGGTCTTTTTCTTTCATGTTGGTTACAACAAGGTACCAAGTTAGTCAAGGAAAATGACCTCAAGTTGTCTTTGATCAGTTACCCTTAGTCCAAACTCATCAAAAGTGAAAAGGGAAAGAATCCGTCTTTGATCAATCACCTAGGAGTGAGTCTGAAGTTTGGTTTAAGCCCAAGAGCAATCCTAGTGAGTTGAGTACCTCTTTAGCACCTTCTCAATCAAATATGGACATGAGCTACACCATGACCAGAAAGGAGAGAGAAGCCATGGATCAGAATCTTGATGACATTTTCCAAAGGCATAGGGATAACATGCTATTTAGTGGTGACAATCAACCTAATTCACCCCCTATTAACTCAAGATATCTAGACGCCCATCAAAGAGCTGAAAGACATTATGCGCAAGCTCACCAAGATGCACAGTCACAACATGAAGACCAAAACAATGAATCTGGTGATGCTCATGTGAATGCAGCATTTGCTAATGACTGGTTCAAACATTCAAGACCCAACTCTCCACTCAAAACAACCTCAAGATATATAAATGAGAGGCTTAAAAGAATTGAGCGTGAAAAGAAGGCCTTTTTGGACGAACAAGCCGCTAGAGAAGAAAGGTTTAGATACCTAGAGGTGGAGCAACAAGCCTTGTTAGAGTTAAAAAGAAAAGCATTCCAAGAAGAACAAGATAGGCTTTTAGCCCAACAACTCAATGCCCAATCCAACAATAGGGGTACCAACAGTGGAAACAACTCCTCACCATCTACTCCCTCAGGAACCCCAAGAAGTAGAAGGCAGTCAAGGACCCCTTCAAGATCTCCTAGTCCTTGAGGAAGGAGGATTTCACAACATAGGAGACATACGCCTCCTAGGAACTCGAGACAACCCTCCCAATGAGCTCATCATGGCTCTCAACATGGAGGAAGTAGTGCAAATTTTGATGATCAAGATTTTATGAGAATGCAACAAGAACCACTATTCCAACAATATGTGGAGAAGTGTCTTGATCAAAATAAGGATAGGTTCCTAAAGAGTTTAATTAATAAGGGTGCCAGAGTCCCTTACAACTTTGATGGGGATAGGAGAATCAAGAAATAAGGACCCTCTCAAGAAGAGGAGATTAAGAAACTCAAACACATGATGGAGAAGGTGTTAGCACCTAAAAGTTCCTTTTCATTGGATTCTATCTGTCCCAATCCTTTTGACAAGAGTGTCAGTATGAAGGATTTTCCTAGGAAAGTTGAAATTCCCCAATATGACAAGTATGATGGCAATGGTGACCCACATGATCATGTGCGTCAGTTCTATATCATGAGTTTTGAATTCCACCAAGATGACTCTTATCTTATGAGATTATTTCCAAGGAGTCTCAAGGGTCAAGCAATGGAGTGGTTTGTACCAACATAACCCCTCCCATCAAAACTTTTAACGAACTTGTCCACAGATTCATTCAACATTTCGCATACAACTTGTCGAGATCAGTCACCATGCTAGACTTGTGCAATTTGAAACAAAATCAAGGGGAATCCTTTGTTACCTTCTTACAAAGATGGAGATGAATGTGCTCTCGCTATTCTAGGACTATTCCTGATCATGAAAGGATTGATATCATTGTTAGCAATTTAGTGCCAGAAATGTGGTATGAGGTTCGAAAGATGGTCTTTGATTCCTTCGACACTATGGTCAAAACCACATGTTGAATTGAAGATATCCTGAAAGAACAAGGTATTTTGACTAAACATAGTAATAACAACAATAGTCAAAATAATAACAACTCTCATAAGGACAAAGGCAAGAACTCACACTAGAATAAGAACAAGCAGGTAGTCAATGATGGAGTTGTAGACTCTTCACAACCCAAGGATCAAGGAGTTCTACATTTTTCTAGTGCAGTCCAAGCTATGAAGCTCAACACATCCTCCAACCAACAAGAGCATAAACCAAGGTATCAAGATAAGCCCAAGAAAGAGAAGCGACAATTTTCTAAACTGGGTGACTCCTATGAGGATGTTTTTAAGATGCTTATTGCCAACAACCTTGCACAACCGCAAGATCCAGCAAATTTCTGCATACCTGATGTTAAACCATATTGGTGGAATGAAAAAGCCTTCTACAAATTCCACAATGGTATTGGACATAACATTGAACATTGCTGGAAGCTTAAGCACATAATCCATGATCTAATTGAGAATGGTAAACTTTAGATTGATGGGTTGAATACCAACATAGACCACAAGGCTTTCAAGGAGCCTTTGCCTAAATATGAAAAAGGGGAAACCTCTCAGCCCAAGAAAGGCAAGGCTGCAATCAACTATAGCTACACAGGTGCAGAAAACATGGTAAATATGCTTGAGGTTGTCGAGGAAAGTGTCAACATGATGAATAACAAAGATCCTTATGGTTATGATGTGAGCTCTCCTCCTATATTTGATGAAGAACCTGAGATTGTGCTTAGAGGTCCTCACTCTCGAAGACCGTCCCAAGCTCTTAACGTGGTAACCGGAAGTCAAGGCCAAGGTCCTATGGTTATTAGAGGTCCTAGTCCCAACCAATCTAGCAAACCCAAGCAAGTGACATCCAAGAATGTCACCAAGCCAACAGTCAACCCCGAGATGAGCTATAATCTTGTTGACCAGTTACAAAGAACGCCAGCTCAAATCTCAATTTTTGAACTCTTGGAATTGTCTCCAAGACATAAGCGTATCCTTGAGGATGCTTTGTGTGTAGCCAATGTTCCTAACAACATAGATGTTGACCAATTCCAGAGCATGGTTAATCACCTTGCCAGCCCACATTACCTAACATTTTCAGAAGAAGACGAAAAATCTTTGAGCCATCCACATAATCTTGCCCTTCACATTGAGGTCGTGATCCATAAAAGCCGTGTCAAGCGTGTGTTGATAGATGGGGTGCTAGGCTCAACATTTGTTCTTTGAGTCTGTTGAAAATACTGGGTTATTCTGAAGAGGTTATTGATACTCGAAAGAAAATTACCATTAAAGCCTATGATGAGGCATAGAGAAGTTCTAAAGGGTTAGCTGTCCTTCCTGTCAAAATTGGTCTTGTTGAAAAGGACATTTTGTTCCAAATTGTTGATGCTGGTCCTCTAGCATATAATATCCTTCTTGGTAGACCGTAGATCCATGACATGCAAGCAGTACCATCCACCTACCACCAATGTGTTAAGTTTCCCTATAATGGAGTTGAAGTCTGTATACTCGAGGATAACACATTATCTGTAAATGCAATTTCAGTAGGGACTCATGTTCCTCTCAACAAAGAAGCATAGAATTTTGATGCAACTCTACAACAGTGCAAGAATAAGTTCAAGTCCATAGACCTTGGTATGGGAGGATATCAAATTGACTCCTTTACAAAATTGCCAGTCTCACCTAGGTCCTATGGCAAACCATCATAAGAGATGCAACCTTCATCTTCAGCCATGACTTTGTTTGACACATTTGTAGAGTCTTCCGTGCCCATCCAGGATGAAAAAGAGGAGGTAGCTATTAGAGATTGGATCTATAGAGAAGATAAATACAAGCATAATAAAAATTTCTCCCCATCTCCTAAGGCTTATGGGAGATGATACACTTTGGTCAAGAATATGGGCTACTAAGGACATGGTCCTCTTAGTCACATATTAGATGCCATAGCATAACCTCTTGACCATGCTCTTTTTGGACATAGGTCTAAGAAGATAGTTGGCGTGGGCTTTGAAAATCCTAAAAAGAAAACCACTTCTATCCTTGCTGCGATGGATAGTGATGATGAATCAAGCTACATACCCAATTTGCAAAATCAACAAGATAGGTGCGAAGATTGGGTCCCTTCCACCAAAATCTCCTTTGGGGAGATTCCAACATTCCAGTTGCCAATCCAACAAATTCAAACCTAGAACAAGAGGAGTCTGCTGTTGAAGACCATGTTGAAAGTCCTATTCAAGAGCACCAATACACAAATGGCATGCAAGAAGGTGTTACTCTTGGTGACACTAGGGCTTCCACATCCAGACGTCGAAAACATGCATGGTGTAAACATCCCAGTTGGGATTCAGATACAAATTCACATGAATATGAATGGGAGTCTCTCTCTGATTCCTCTAAAGTTGACATGGACGTTGATGTTGTCCATACATATAGTGCCCAACCTACAGTAGCTAATGAGTCTAGTGTAGGATTAGAGGACTGGAATCCGCAAGTCACTTTGGTGGACGATGCTTCGTTTGGTAGGATAAATCCTAATTTGGGTACCTTAGATGGATACTTGATAGATTCTATCTCTACCATCACCAGAGATGACCTTATCCGTATCAACAACATTGAATCCATCATTGACCTACCCCTTGCTAATCCTCACCTAATTGATTGGTATCAATGCTATCAAGAGCCTTAGCTCTTAACCTTCCAGAATGACTATGAGATAGCGTGCTACCTAAATGCCCTTGAGCCTATAGTCTCTTCCACTAGTGAACCAACTAAAAGCATGATAGAACTAGATATAAAGTACCTTAGTCACAAAATGAAAATAAAAGAAAACAAGAATAATGGTTATGATGGCGAAAACCACTGGGTGGCAGTATCAGAACCCAAAAAAGTAAAAATAAAGGATGTATCCAAGGGTGAAAACCTCTTTGAGGCGTCTAAGGATGAGGTACTTGATCATCTTCCAAGTTATTTTCAAGACAGATCATTAGTGCTTGTTGAGCCTACATAGCTAGTTAATTTGAATACAGTAGAGGCTCCCCAAATTGTACATTTGGCTCAGTCTCTATCATTACAGGAAAAAGAAGCATAAACCAAGTTCCTACAGAGCAAGAAGATTAATTTTTCTTGGACTTACTCAAACATGCCAGGGTTGGACACTAATCTCATTATGCATCATTTGTCCATAGCTTCATAAATCAAACCAGTTAAACAAAAGTTGAGGAAAATGCATCCTCACATAGCTCTTCTAGTGAAAGCTGAATTAGAAAAACTCCTAAGTGTAGGATTTATCAGAGCCATTGATTATGCTGAATGGATTTCAAATATTGTCCCAGTTTCTAAACATGACAAGTCCATTCACATCTGCATAGACTTTAGAGATCTTAATAGAGCTTGCCCAAAGGATGATTTTCCACTCCCAAACATAGACATGATAGTGGACATGACTACGAGTTATGAGATCTATTCCTTAATGGATGGTTTTTCTAAGTACAACCAAATCAAGATAGCTCCTGAAGACTAGGAAAAGACTACTTTCACTTGTGCATGGGGAACCTATTGCTGGAATGTTATGCCATTTGGATTAAAAAATGCAGGAGCTACATACCAAAGAGCTATGATAACCATATTCCATGACATGATGCATAAAAAAATGGAAGATTGTGTGGATGACACCTTGGCAAAATCTAAGCAAAGGGATACACACCTTGGCAATTTGGAAGTCATTTTAGATCGTATGGAATAGTTTCAACTGAGATTAAACCCAAAAAGTGTGCCTTTGGGGTCACCTTTGGTAAACTTCTAGGATTTATCATCTTAGCTAAAGGAATAGAGGTGGACTCAGAGAAAGTTCAAGTAATCTTGGATATGCTGCCTCCCAAAAATATTAGTCAAATGAGGAGTCTTTAGGGATGACTTCAATCTATCAGGAGGTTCATTTCACAACTAGCAGATAGAGCTCAACCCTTTAATAAGACATTGCATAAAGGGGTTAAATGTGTCTCGGATGAGGATTGTCAGCAAAACATGGACCAAATCAAGTAGTACTTGGCCAATACCCCTATCTTAATGCCTTCCATCCTAGGAAAATCACTCATATTGTATGTTTCAGCAATAGACTCTTCCCTAGAGGCATTATTGGCTCAACTTGATAATACTAGAAAAGAAAGAGCTATCTATTACATCAGCCGAACACTTGTTTCATATGAGGCCAATTACACTAGTATTGAAAAGGCTTGTCTTGCTGTGGTGTTTGCTTCCCAAAAGTTGCGACATTACATGCTTGCACATACAATACACCTCATAGCCAAGATTGATCCTCTTAAGTATTTTCTCAGCAAGGCTGCTCTCATGGGTAGACTTGCTAAATGGATGATGATTCTTTCAAAATTTGACATAGAGTATGTTGAGCGTAAAGCTATAAAGGGACAAGCCATTGCAGACCAACTGGCTGATTTCCCAATTCAAGACAGCATGCCTATTCAAGTTGAATTTCCAGATGAGCACATAATGTACATGACTACAAGAACATGGAAGATGTTCTTTGATGGCTCTTTCATGCAAAATGGGTTTGGAGCTGGAGTGTTATTTGTTTCTCCTCATGGGTACACAATCCCTAAGTCCTACAAACTTTTGTTCCCATGCACAAATGACATTGTTGAATATGAGGCCTTGACAAATGGACTCAAAATGGCCATAGAATGGGGAATTATAGAACTACACATTTTTGGGGATTCGCAATTGATAACCAACCAAGTTAATGAAGAATACCAAACAAAGGATGACAAACTAATACCCTACAAGAAAATGGTTGATTCATTGAGATGATATTTCACCTTTGTTACATTTCAACAACTCCCTAGAGTAGAGAATAAAGTAGCTAATGCTATGGCTACATTGGCTTCCCTTCTCCAACTAGAACAACATGAGTCCAGATTCAAATTCCTGGTGGAAGAGCTACACTACCCAATCTATGACTCACAAGAAAGCCAAGTTGTTTGTACCCTTGTTGGCCATGAGTCATCCCGCTATGGTGCCATTTACTCATATCTCTGTGATGGCATTATTCTTGAAACCTTAAACCATTTTGAAAGAAAAAACCTAACCTGTAATGCCACTCACCATACCCTTATCTCTGGTGATTTGTATAGGAGGGGTTTAGATGGGACACTTCTTAGGTGCTTGGAAAAGGATGAGTCTGACCAAGCATTAGCTGACATTCATGAGGGCATTTGTGGAGAATGGTCTTTCCATGGCCTGAAGGTTGCTTAGGGATGGGTACTATTGGCCTACCATGTAGACAGATGTAGTAACTTTTTATAAATCATATGAAAAGTGTCAGAAGCATGACAACCTGATACATGCTCCAGGTAGGGAGCTTATTCCTTCTATTTCTCATTGGCCATTTCAGTGCCAAGCCTTTGACCTTGTTGGGCAGATTCATCCCAACTCATCAGGTGGACACAAATTCATCATTACTGCTACTAATTACTTTACCAAATGGGTAGAAGTTGTCCCACTTTCTGTGGCTTCAGGAAAGATAGTTTCTTTGTTCATTTTGAATCACATCATTTATTGGTTTGGAGTGCCTTCTGAAATAATCACTGACAATGGAGGTCAGTTTAAAAACAAGGACCTTACACACCTCTACAAGAAATTCAAGATAAAGTAGCATTGGTCCTCCATTTAATTCCCACAAGGAAATGGACAAGCAGAGGCTTCTAATAAAACCATTCTCAAAATTCTCCATAGAATAGTTCACAAGAATGGTAGAGATTGGCATCTACAGATCAATCTGGCCTTGTGGGCTTATAGAATGAGTATTTGTACTCCAACTGGGGCTACTCCTTTTGCTCTCACTTATGGTGCCGAAGCAGTGTTACCTTTAGAGGTTGAGATCCCTTCACTTCAAGTCTCTCTCAAAGGTCTAGTTACTGATGAAGACTATCATTCCATGAGATTACAAGAATTGGAACTTCTTGAGGAGAAATGAAAAGTGTCATTTGACGACATCAGAGTTTACCAAAAGCGTATGTCCAAAGCATTTAACAAGAAGGTTTGCCCTCGAGAATTCCAAGTGGGAGATCTTGTCCTCGGTGAAAATCCTAAGAACCAACAACATAGAGAGCAAAAGGGCAAGTTTGAACCTAATTGGCTTGGACCATACATCATTATTGCTGCTTTTGGCATAGGTGCTTATTTATTATCTGATGAAGAGGGAGAGCAGCTCCCTGATCCTATCAATGTCTTGCACCTAAAGAAGTTATATCCATGATGCATATTCTGTCTAGGGGCATCGTTTGTACATATTTATCGATCCTAAAAAAAATCCCAAAAAATTCATATATGATGCTGAAAAAATCCTAAAAAGCATAAAAGTCCTAAAAAATATTTAAAAATTTGAAAAAGTGCCTTGGTGAAAACCTGGAAACAGGCACCTTGGTAGCAAAAAAACAAAAAAAATCAAAAAATCAAAAATTTGTCAAGTAGTGAAAACCTAGAAATAGGTGCTACTTGAGGACTTTGCACCCTTATTTTTCAACACTCATCCTCAACACTTATCCTTTCTCCATCTTGTCTCGACCTTGTTGCCTTGGTTTGGAATTGGTCTTTGTCTTTGACTAGGGGGCATAACTGTGTTACCTTTGGTCTCTAGGATGTGTTGGTCTTTTGGACATCTTGCCAATGGTGTTTTTCAACATCGCCCCAAACTATGTTTTTCAACACTACCCTAGCGTCAAGTGTTTCTCAACACTTATCAGATGTCTTATCCACAATCTAGAATGATGTGATATTTCTCACTAGCAGATACGATACTCAAATTTTGACTCTATGACCTACAGTTACACACATGCACTTAAACACTTGATTCGCTGAGACTTGTTTGACTTTACTTCTTTGTGTGCTTTCTATGATGATTTCTTTGATGACTATTTTCTCCCTAATAGTTTTCGATGATGCTGATCTAGAAGACTGGGGGCATGGGAACATGTTTTATTTCTTTCTCTGCTTGTGGGTATATTTTGTTAGTCCTAACTGTCATTAGCATTTATGCTTGTTCCCCTTGACACTAAGGACCTACAAGGTATTATCCTTGACTATTTTTATGCAAGTACATGCTTATAGTCATCTTGACCTTCTTGTGTCTTGATGCGAGCACAATCTTGCTATAGTAAACTTAGGGAACCTCACTGCACTAGTCATCTTGACCTACATGTCTTTGGTGCCTAGGTGGGATTCCCACATACCTATCTGATATAGATCATATTTGTATACCCATAGTCATACTAGTGTGTATTGTATGATCTTATGACACTACCAATAAAGCTCGATGATGATTATTAGAGTTTATTGGCATTGTGACCTTGCAAGTCAACCACTTTTCATAGTAGCTTGCATTTTTAGGTTCATGTTAGTTTAGTTTTGCATCTTGCATATGGAGAGAGCTTTCCTTTTATCTTTCATGGACTAGTTGATCAACTGCGCTCATCCTTTCTCTTCTTCTTGATCATGTCTTTCACTCATTGTCTTTCACATCACATCCTTTTCCTATCAATCACAAGGGGTTAATCTTATCATCATATCTATACCCTAAAGAAATCATTTTCAGAAACATGAGTCTATATCATCCATATGAGAACTAAACATACATCTATGAGAGAGATTATACATGAGCATATAAACATATTTGAGCAATATGACCAGACAATATAAAAATTGATACATCCATCACAAGTGGGAAAAGTACACAAGATATATTGCCAATCCAGTAATCTCATATATATATATATATATATATATATATATATATATATATATATATATATATATATATATATATATATATATATATATATATATATATATATGTCATGATACAATATGGGATACAAACATCTGGATAAAGTCCCAGGATATGTCTCTATACATCTATCCTAAACCTAGACCTAGGACTCGCTAGCACCATCATGTCGAGCTGGTGGTGCTGCCGCTATGTCTGGTACCATATCGGATCTCCCAACAATTGTAGAGTAGGGTGGTTCTTTCTGACCCTCTGGTACAGCCTATATATAGAGACCATGATAATGTGTAGCTCGTGCTACCTCTCTTTGGGTCTCTACAGTGGCAACCTGTATGGCTCTCTCTCGCTGCTCTATCTCGGCTCTCAGATCAGTCAGTTGCTGCTCTCTGATGGCTATAGTGATCTGTAGTTGCTGCATCTCCATCTCTAGTGCCTGGATCCTCACTCTTAGATCCTCTCCCCCTGTAGGCTGATCTTGCCCAGCATCCACCTGTCGGTGAGCTAGCCTCGTTGCATCATCACCCTCATCCATATAACTCTATCCCCATGACCATTTTTGGCCACCTGATCAAGAGCTCTACCTTATCTCCCTAGCTCTCCCTCTCCCTCCTCCATCCCCTCTGTCCATGCCATCCCCTTCATCTCCCTGTGCTGCTGGTTGTGCATTAGGAACAATGAACCTAGGGAATGGAACCCTCCATCACTCTGCTTTGTAAGCTGCATCAGCACCTACATCTACCATGTTTGGGAGGTAGTCCCATGGCTCCCTATGTATGGCCATTGTATCATGTACTGCCTGCTGGTAATCCATCATCAACAGCCAACCCTAGCCCTCCTTGTCCCTAACCTAAGCATAGGTGGTGATCTCGATGGATACTCTCTGCTAGCACCCGAACTGTCTCTAGACACGGGTGATCACAAATCTCTCAACAATAGCTGAGTGTCAAACTACCAGTGGCTGACTGCATAACATGTAACTCAACTCATCCTCCTGATCACCCCACTCCTCAACCTGTTGGTATGGTCTCCATATGAATGATGTGAGCTCATCTAGTAATCTGCAGTAGTAGGTCACGTCCCCGCTCTGTGGCTGGTTGATGAAACCTACATATCTATATATATAGGGGCATCTCCACTCCCTTGGTTGCACACGTGGATGCACAATGATGATGTGCCCCCACGACCAAACCTATGCTAGGATAGCACCGCATGCCCAGGTCCTGCTCTCCCGATATACAATCTCCTAGAGCTCATGGTACATATCTACTAGGATGGCTGGCCCCCATGCCATCTGTCATGGGTGTACAATCAAGTTTGCTACTAACCGCCCCCAGCCTAATGGGAAACCCTTCTGACTCTTGTCAGTAATAAGGGTATGTGCTACAATAGAACATACGATGCATGACACTGGAAATTCCCTACCAAACTCCTCCATCAGCCGATCCTAGCTAAGGTCTCTATCCACAAATGTGACATCCTGAAACATGTCCTGCATAATCTACCACCCCTCAGTCAGATCTTGATCATAGTACACTTATGCCACCAAACAATCATGTCAGTTTCTATCATATGGAAACTTTACATTTATGACTATCTATACACATGATTATACTTATAGGATCTCTGTGGCTTGACACTCATAGGATCTGATAGACATCCTCTAGGCTAATCGTAGCCTCTCCAATGGGCAAGTGAAAGGTGTTATGCTCACTGTGCCACCTCTCAGCCAAAGCTGTAAGCAATCCATGATCATCCCAAATGTGGGGCATCTGTAGAAAATAGTCGAATCCCATCTCCCTCAGGTCTGCTCACCCCGGATCATCGAGATCCCAAACACATCATAGTCTAGTCACTCAAGGTGCTCTAACAAGCAGCGCAGGAAAGTTCTCCTGAAGGACATTAAACCCAAGCCAAATGTCAGAACATGTCACGATAGATGTATAAAATCAGTATAAAACATCTTAAAAGCAAACATTGTCAAGACCCATGTCATTTTGCTCAAAAACATTAAAACATGTCATTTTTCTATACTGCGCGATATTGTTTTTTGACTAAGTATCATGTGATACTTTCCTCAATAGCAGTGCAATGGTATCTTTTCCTACAATACTTCACATAGCATCGCATGATATTTTGTCCAGTATCATGTGATACTAGATTCAATATCGGTGTGGTACTATTTTGACCCACGAAGTATCACACGATAGATATCCTCAAACGGTTCGATACTTAGAAAGTATCGTACGACTTTTCGTATGAAGGAAATTTGAAATTTTTAAAAAAGATTAAAAACATGTTTTAAACTGACATTAATGCTCATAAATGACCTACAAAGCGAGTTTTTTTGAAAACATACCAGGGCACCATACTCAGAGGCCGGTTATGCAACCAGGCATGCTCAAATCGATGCCTATGAACCGGAACCGCTGCTTGCTGGGCCATTTTTCTCTCTAAGCTCTCAAAATTCTCAAATCACAATAAGACAAATGATTTTGAAAATGACCTTTTTACCCCCTTTTATAGCATTTTGACTTTTTGACCTGATTTTCAAAACACCTTGGAATTTCACAAAAAATGCACCCCTAGCTAATTTCGACGTCCTGGATCCATTTTCAGGATTGAAATCAAAATCTGAGTTCATCTTGATGGTCAAAATTGCATTTCAGATTTTCTCCTTCTTCTACACAGTTGGCTGACCATTTGAGGCCTGATCTTTCGATCTTTGTTGGGGCACCTTCATTTCTTCACCCCCCATCTCTTTCAACCTTCTAGTCTTTCATTCATCTTCATTCCCTTCATCTCTTTGAGGTTTGAATTCATCCTTAATCTATATCCTTTTTAGTTAAACCTAGTTAAACTGGGGCATGTCTTCACTGCTTGATGGTTATCCTATCATCTTTCACCTTCGATTATGATTTCTTATGATTTGATCAAATTTATCACCCTACTGTTTCCCTTTACCTAATTTTGATTTCAATTCCGAGGGGGCAGTACCTATCAACTTCAATCTTTGATTCAGCTTTATCCATTAGCTTAGCTTGAGATCCTTATCTCCTATTTGAGACTTGATTATCACCTAGCTATACAGGTGTTGGTCTTGTCTTTTAGCTTATGCTTATCTTTGTCTTGATATGTTCCCATCCGTCGAACACATGTCTGGATTGTTTTGTGATCCCAAATCGATCTCACATTTCAATTCCATTCCTTGACTGCATGTGATCCCAAATCGATCTCACATTAGTCAAAGAGGGGCAAATGTATGCACCCTAAAATGGCCGCCTAGACTTTGGGCCCCATTCTTGCAATTTATCAAATCCCTAAATCAATATTTTCAAAAATCAAAATTTTCAATTATATTGATTTCCTTGATCAAATCCTATTCTATCATTTATTTGATTATTTTCTATGGGCTAGCCATTTTATCCTAAGTCTTTATTTATTTAAAAGGAATTTCCTCTCTTTTTATTAAATAAAAAACCCCCACTTTTCCTCTTATCCTAAGTTGCATAAATAAAGTATTATTCTTATTTTATAAAAAGAAGAAAAAGGCCTTTTTATCTCATATGGACACAAAATTCAACCCTTATTTTCTCATTGGAGGATATTTGTGCGCATGGATTGCTACCCTTTCAAGCTCCACCCTTGATTAAATCTTTTTCCTCTTAATCTCCATGGTTCATTCCTTTTTTATTCCTTTAAAAGGAGAGCTCTCTTCTCATTTTAGGATCCATCTTTTGAGTACTAATGTTATGCTACAGGTTTTCTAGGTGACTTTGGAGCTTTGGAGATTTGGAGCATTCTTAGCTTTTACATTTACATTCTATCTTAGTTTCATTCTTGCATTTTAGTTTCATTATCATGGCATACATAGCTTAGTTTCCTTTATGCTTTAGATTGATTCACCTAGCTTAATTAGGAAGGATTGTAATACTTTCATTTCCATAGCTAGTTGCATATTCATCTTAATCTAGTTGCATTGCATTCTCATATTGATTCTTGAGGATATTGGCATTCTTGCCCTTGTCTTCTTTGGAATCTCCCATTGCATGGTTTGCTTAGCAAGGTCATAAGCTTAATAGCTCTAGCTGAGAGCATCATAATATCCTTGTGATTCCATGCCTAGGGAGCTATGAATCACTTTTTGAGACCTCACTATTGAGTGGTCTTGAATGTAATTATTCATAGAAGTGTGATACAATTATAGCACACAATAATAAGTGTTTGTTTTACATTTCAATATTTATCTCTTACAATATTCTTCTACGATGCTCGTCTTATCTTTCAACACCTCTACCTCTTTTATCATTCCTCTACCTCTCTTGTGGTGCTTCTATTTTTTCTTATTACTCTCTTGTAGAAAGTGTATACGCCTCTTGTAATACCTTTATCTTTTGTTAAATATATCTTGATTTTTTTTTATGCCTCTACCTCATATGGAATGTTTTTGTATCACCTAGAACACCTCTATAATTAAGCTTGGTAAGTAGAAAGAAAATCACACTTAAAGTAGATCTTTATGACTTAGATGTTTGAATAATCATATCTTAGAAACCTAGACTCTAGCTTTTGTAACTAAAATTACTATTTAGTCCACCTCCCTATGAAACTATTAATATTTTGGTGAATTTAAGTTTGTTTGTTGAAGGTCAAGTATTACTTTGACTAATCGTAGTTGCACATATAATCTTTATATGGTGAATGGACAAATATCTATTGTGTATTTAGGATGGGTGATGTGTATGCTCTCCTTGGACTAAAAGGTGATATTGGAGATAAAAAATAACTTTGTTCTCTTTTATCTTATTGGTTTTATATAAAAACTTGAGCACACATGCGTTATACTCATGCATAAGATGATGAGGATGAAGAAAACCATGTAATTCCCCTCATATTTACAACATTGACTTGTAGGATTAAACATTGTTCTTTGACTATGCATCGAGGGATACATAGGTCATGCTGCACGTTGGTTTCCTTAGTTATTGGTAAGTGTCTAAGCTTCAACATTTTCTTTGTTGTTTATGCAATATGGGGTTGCCTATTCCTAAAAAATTTTGTTTATTCATGGAAGATGTTGAAGCCTCTTTTCATTTATTGGTTCCCTTTTAGAGACATTCGGTCTCATTTTATCAACCTATGGAAGATTTCATGGGGGTTTTCAATCTCCTTTGAATGTTGGACTCATTAGATTTCCTTATTTTCTAGTCGTTCCTTTATGCTTCTTTGGTCTTTTTGATGCTACATATCACTTGGGGTTTTTGGAAAGAGAGAAATAAGATCATATTTTTAGAGATGTTTGTCCTCTCAAGGCGGTGGCTTTAAAGGTGCAATCTACAATTAAGGAAAATTACTTGGTTACTTGTGAAAATTCTAAGGCTTGAAGTCCCCTCTTGTCCCCTTCTTAGTTAGAATTCAGAGTGGCTAATGACTAGAATATCTAGTAGAATATTGTTGTTCCTTTAGCTAAAAGAAAAATAAAATCAGTGGGTGTGATTTGGAAAGAACCTCTAGTAGCTTACATTAAAATTAACATTGACAAGGAAACAAAGAAAATTTTGAACCTGTTGGTTATGGGAGAGTGGCTCGTGACCATAATGGTTGGTTTGTCTTGATGGTGGTCCTCCCTTTTAGTTCTTAGATAAACCACTAATTTGAGGCATATGCATCCTACATTGGCCTAAAAATGAAATATTCTCAAGAATTTACAAAGGTTTGGCTTAAATGTCATTTTTAAAATATCATCAACTATCTAAAAATGATCCAAATAGTTTAAGTTTAAGTTGGATGATAAAAACCTCAATCCTTGATAGTTTAAGTTTATTAAAATCATTTCAAATGTATTAAATTTATCATAATTAACATGAGGGTAATTTTGTTGCAAATAGGTTTGCAAACTTAGGAGTTACACAACCTAATGTAAAACAATGGGGAATAAATGATATTATCCCCTAAGATATTAAAATACTTAAATTCAAAATGATGGCAATGAATGCTTATTTAAAAGAATATTTGGGAATGATGGATTTGAAATGTAGATCTATATAAAGTGGCATGGTGATAATATTGGCTATCATAATGGCATATCAATACTTCAATGGATTTAAGAGCCTTTTTTATTGTAGTTAGATTATTTTCATGGTTATTTGGGTTCTCTATTTTCTCCTTGGCAAAATAGGTGGAGATAGGAACATATTTGAACCAATTATATACCAAAAATGGAAAGGGAATGCAAAAGTATAGAGTGAATTATTTGCTAGAGGCCTCACCCCCTACATTGAGAAACAACATGGTATGGATTTGCAAGTAACAATTGGTTTTGTGAAAGTCTAGGATGAGAGTATTCTCAAGGATTTTGGTATTGAATTGGTGGTTTTAGAAGAGCTTGTTGCAGAGGTTTCTTATACTGTGGTGGAGGGAAGAAAATTCATTAGGAATAAAAATATTATAGATTAGACAATGGTGATATTTTTTAAGAAAGGCAAGAGGGAAAAAGTTGAAAAGAATGCTGATAGTGAATATGATAGAGCTACTATTAATCCTCTATGGGTAGAGATAGATAAAGTTATTATGAGATATGCAATCCACTTGATGGATACTTTTATAGCTTTTTCAACTGCCACTTTATTGTCTTGAATCATTTTAGCAGAAATAAGTTCATTTTTTTCCATTTAATATTTTTTTGTCGTTGGATCATAGGAAAAACTTCTTGGTTATAGATGAGGGTGTAATCCTTCTTATTATCGAATTTTCAAAGAAATATCTATTCAAAAGAATCCTAAAATGTGCATTGGAGCTAAGAAAGATAAACTACTTTTTGAAGGAATACTCATCAATGCTAGAAGATGCCCCTTCTGGTGATGATGGTGGTGTTCATTTGGGTAAACATATAAATGTTAAGGGAAGCTAAGGCCCAACTTAAAATTGTCTTATCTAGTAATAAAGATTTAGACTATAATCCTTATGATGAATATGTCCAAGTTAATCAAGTTTAGCCCTATTGATGATGCAAAAGGTAATGTAAAAGAAAGGGGTTCTTTTTATGTCAGGTCATGATTTAAGGAGATGGATTCTACATTTAGAGCATTCAAATCATATTGCATCTTCAGGGTCCATATTTTCTTTATTTGAACCTTTTTACATGCCACCAGTTTTGATGGGAAATCATACTCATATAAATGTGATTTTAAAGGAAGAATTAATATTGGGGAGGGAACCTTAAATAATGTGTTTTGTGTACCTCACTTAACCCATAATCTCCTTTCCATCTATCAAATCAGTAATGGTGCAAAAAGGAACACTATGGAAATCACTCTTGATTCAATTATAGTTAGAGACTTAGAGAACTTATATATATAATTTCTACTAGAATGGTTGACCATGCATCTTGGTTGTGTTCCTTTGTAGACTTTTTTATTGATGACATTTATTCTTTAGATGTGGATCACACTTCTAGTGTGGTTGAACAAACTTTGAGGATGGTGCAGGAGCACCTAGAAAATGTCATTTTTTTTTGTAAATATGAATCAAGGTTCTAATATATAGAGACAAAGTATTATTTTTTGATGTAATAAGGTATTGGAAGACCATTTATAATATTTATAGGGTCATTTATGTGTCAAGGTGAGATTATTGTAAAAAGTTGTAAAAACACAAAAAAAAAGATGTAAATTTTTCAAGTTATCATGTAGCAAGTTTTGGAAGATGAAAGGTCATAGGTAGTTAAGTGGTTGAAAGGTAGAAAATTAGTTGGGAATATTTTTAAATTGGATAAATATTCCATATGTGGTCGATTGAAGGAGAGAACAATATGTATGGGTGAATAATTCAATGAAATAACACAATTTCTCGTACATATAAAGGTTCTATTGTTGTTTCTTAGACTTGTATGAAATTTTAATAGTTGTTTTATGTTATGAAAGTGGTATGATTGGAAAACCATTTACAATTTTTATAGGGTTATTTAGGTGTCATGGTTATATTATTGCAAAAATTTGTAAAAAAAAGAAAGATGTAAAGTTTTCAAGTTGTCATGTAGCAAGTTTTGGAAGGTGAAATGTCATAGGTAGTTGTGTGCTTGGAAAATAGAAAATTAGTTGGGAATATTTTTAAATTGGATAAATATTCCATATGTGGTTGAATGAAGGAGAGAGAAATATGTGTGGGTGAATAATTCAATGAAATAACACAATTTCCTATACATATGAAGGTTCTATTGTTGTTTCTTAGAATTGTATGAAAATTTAATAGATGTTTTATGGTATGAAAGTGGTATGGTTGAATAGGGGTTCAAATTATCTTTCTATTTCAACTAGTCTTGTGATTTTTTATGAAGTTTCATGAAAGTTATGCTCATTTTAGTGATTGCAGGTCCAATTTTCTGAGTTTATTTTTCCTTGCAAATTCAATACTCTTTTATTTGGTACGACCTTGTATAGAATGGTATAGGTATGAAACTTATATTTTTGGAAACATAATTTTGGTCCACACATTTCTTATTATTACTAGTCCTAAAGATAAGGTCATTTGTATGGTGTAAGAAGCCAGTTTTCCTATCTGTCATGTTTAGGAAGGAGGGTTATTAGTTTCACTAAAAACACCATAACTTCTCTTTTAACCATTGGATCTTAATAAAACTTGGAGGAGAATTTTGTGATTATGTTTTCTTCAACTCCATCAAAGAGAGTGGCATAATTATTTATCTATACAAAGTTATTAATGATTGTTTGTTTCATGTTGATTGTGTTGAGTTGAATCCCACCTCTACATCAATTGGCATCAAAGCTTAGAAGGTCTAGGAAAAGAAGAGTTTGTGTGTTTTTTGTTTTTTTGTGCAAGTTGAGTAGAGAACTTGGTTTCCAAAAGACTAGGTAGAGAAAAAAAACCTAGGTGAGGTAAAGACAAAGTGGAAGCAAGGTTAAAGGGACTCTCTTCAAGAAAGGATAGATTTGTTGAGAAGATGCTTTCTGGTTTTGGAGTCACAAGTGAAGAGAAAGAAAGAGGAAAAGGTTATTAAGAAGAAAGAGGAGTTGGAAAGATATATAGAGATGGATAAAGAGATTAGACAACTACGATAAACCATGGAACAAGTAAAAAGAGATATGGAGGAGTTGTAAAAGAGGATAGGTGATAGAAGAAGATGAAGAAAAAGACAATCAAGTTGATGTGATGGTAGTTTAAGTAAAAACACCATATATTATCTTTTAACCATTGGATGTTAATAAAAATTGAAGGATAATTATGTGATTATATTTTCTTCAACTCCACTGGCGCGATTGGCTTAATTATTTTTCAAGTAAAAGATATTAATGATTGTTCATGTCATGTTGATTGTGTTGTGTTGAATCCCACCTCTACATCAGAGGATAACTTTGGATACTTGAGCTTGGGTATTATCACACACGATTAAATTCTTGAGCCTTCCATCCGATCTTCTACCATTGAAATCACATATACTATTGCTTCTAATAATTCCTATATTGCTACTATTATGACTTCTTGTGATTCAGTGTAACAAGGTATTCATTGTCTTCTAGGCATGGTTTCATGAGATGACTACTTGACAGACATTGCAAGTTTATTTGTGGAATCCTATATTTAAGATTTGGGAGATACCATATATGATATTCATATTCTCTTTGATCAATATTATCCTTCTTGATTTGTTGCAAGGGAACACTTTGACCCTCTTCTTAATTCTCTACTTGATCATTCTTTCAAGGTTGACATGATTGTGGATCCTTTTGGGTCAATGCACAAAGGTGGGTACCAATTCCGTGGAAGTTCGCTTCCAAAAACTTTTGGCATAAGAAATAGGCACCCATTTTTTAAAAATCAGGTGCCCATTTAGGTTTGGGAGCCCGATCCATATTTAAAAATTGGGTTCATGTTTCATATCGGGCACCCAAAGCAAAACTGGCACCCGATTTTTACAAATTGGGTGCTCGTTTCGTAAATCTATTTATTTTTTTATTTTGACCATCTTCCATGTCATTTTCACAACTTCAAAAATTGGATTATGTTTTGTAGAGCTCAGGTGCCTGTTTTTACTTCTCCAACTGACCCCCTTAGCCATTTTTCTCCTATTCCAGGTACGTACTATTGTTTTTTATTATTTTTTTCATAAAAAATATTGTTTCAAGTTATTTTTAATTAAAAAATTGATGCAGGGGCATCCAAGGTTGAGGTAGGGGCATTTTGTGTCCTCAATGAAACTACATGGAGTGTTAGTATTTTGGCTAGTGTTACTCAGTTGCAGCCTTGACCGATGGTCTTGGTCATTGAAGGAAGCTCGGTCACTGAAGGAACTCGATAGTCTTTGGTGCTCGGTGATAGTGTTACTCGATCATGCCTGCGGTGCTCGGTCGACACTGGTGCTCAGTGATGCTCGATTAATTCACTAATGCTCGGTAGTCCTGACTTATCGACTGGAGTTATGTGTGATTTGTTGGGCCAACTTGGTGCATTTATTGTTGGTAGCCATTATTTTGGGCTGACATGCTGAATTAAATGTTTGTATACATTTTGTAAGCCAACTTGTATGGCATTTAATAATTGTTAGGAAGAGTTAAGGGTTTCATCTTTCCGGCTTGTGGCTGATGATTAGTATTTAAGGGGTGTTTGGGTAGATGTTTAGAAAGGAGGAGAAATTAGACAGAAAGATCATAGAAGTTCATGACTTGAAGGCTTAAGCGAATCAGATCTAAGATTCTAAAGCTAAAGTTGGCAAAGTTGTGGAAAAGTTCTTGATGATCTTGCAGATCAGATTGTAATTTGATAGTTTCTTGTAGCAGAGCTAGGGGTTTGCATACTTGGAGACAAGGAGATTGCTTGGGGGCTTGTGAGCTCAAGTTTAGATCTTCCTCAGGGTTTCTATCAGCTTCTGATTGTCTTCAGAGCTGAACTAGCCGAGTTTGTATTGGATCTAGTTATGGATCTTGCAAAATTATTTTCTGATTATAATTGGCCCTAACCTGGAAGGCCTTATAGTCGAGCATGTTAATGAAAATCAGTGTTAAGAAATTACTTGTGTTGCTTTGTTGAGTATTCCACTATGTAATTTTGTTGGCTGCAAGGTTTGGACTGTCCTTAATTGGATCTGCCATCCTTAACTGCATCAGGTGGTATCAGAATGAAGTTTGTTCCTGTTGGAGCAAGAGTTTGATCTTGTTGAAGCAGAAGGTTGACCTAGCAAGGATGATCTTGTGAAGTTGATCTTGTTGGTGAAGAGATTATGTGCAATCTAGATTACAAATCCAAAGCACTGAACTTGTGAAATTGTGCCCTAGTTATTTGCAAGATTGTAGGTTGAGATCTGACTTGTTTACAACTTGGAAATTATCACAAGGTGGTCGGTGAGGGTTTGTTGCAGAGGGTTTATTTGCATATCTTTAATGATTCCTCTGAGAAGATTGGACCCTAGATTTATTTCTAATCTTTGTGATACTATGGAATCCCGGATCACAGAGAAGGTGAAATTAGATTTTAGATCTGAGATGGAATTGATGAAGAATGACATGGTCATTGAGATCATGAGAGCTGTTACTAATATACCTCAGAATGTTGGTACTAAGGATGGCTATGAAGAAGCTATTGAAGAATTTGAACATGTTGGATCTAGTGGCGATGACCGGAGGGATAGATCTGGTGAAGACAGAACTACTCAGTTACCTAGATCTACTGCTCAGTTTAGTAATTACCGAATGGAAGTTTCTACTTTCTCTAGTACTTTGAAACCTAACAATTTGATTGATTGGATTGGTGAACTTGAAGATTTCTTTGAGCTAGAAGAAATTGAAGATCCTCTTTGGGTGAGATTAGCATAGACAAAGTTGAAAGGAAATGCTGCTCTTTGGTGGAAAGAATTACAAAGAGACCGAGAAGATGAAGGTGAAATGAAGATCAATCGGTGGAGGTTGATGGTGACTAAATTGAAAGCTAAGTTCATACCAATTGACTATGAGTTTGAATTGTTTAAGAAGTTGTAGAATCTAAAACAGAAAGATTTTTCTGTTGAAGATTATACTGAGTTCTATAAGCTTACTATTTGGTCTGGACATAGAGAACTTGGTAAGGAAAAGGTAGCTCGGTATGTGAATGGTCTGAGATTCAATATTTAGGATGAGCTTGGTATGTTGAAGATTGATTCTGTTGAAGATTCTTATTAGTATGCTCTGAAGGTAGAAGATAAGTGGAAGAGGAAACAACCTAATAACTCACGAGGGAAGGAGAAAATTGATCACTCGGTAAAGGATAAACCGACTGATGTAGAAGATGAATAAAATCATGTGGAACCTAAGAAGAAGATAGGTAGAGTTATCTTTAAAGATACTTGCTATAATTGTGGAGAGGAAGGATGCCATTCTTTTGAGTGTACACAGAAGAAGGTTGATTGATGAACTGCTATAATGAATGAGAACATTTAGAATGAACCTGAATCAGAGAACTTGTTGCTTCGATGAACATTGCTCAGTACAAAGGGTGGACCTTGTCAGAGGAGTAACTTGTTTAGGACCCGATGCAAATCAGAAGGTAAACTCTATGATGTTATTGTTGATAGTGACCAGTAGTACTAATAACCTTGTTGCTGAGGACTTGGTTAGGAAACTTGGTTTGAATAGAATGAAACATCCATGTCCTTATAGGATTGGTTGGTTACAAGATGATCATGCTTTGGAAGTTAGAGAATAATGCTTCATTGATGTTCAGATTGGTCAGTATAAGGATCATGTGTTATGTGATATTGTGAAGATGAATAGTTGTGATATATTGCTCAATAAACCTTGGCAATATGATTGTAGAGCTATTTATGACTGTGTAAAGAATGTATTTACTGTTGAGAAGGGTGACAGAAGTTTTCACTAATGGCTTTGATGGATACAACGCTCGGTAGGAGAAGCTTGAGTATCGGTTCTTGAGTTGAGTTGGTGGATCCAGAGAAAATGAATGATCAGTTCGAAGAATAGAACTATATGTTGTCTAGAAAAGACTTGAAGAGACAGAGGAAACTAAAATGGAAGAGTATGCAAGCAGAGAAGATGGAGGACTTGTATGTGAAGAACCAGTTTGGGGTTTATGTGCTGAATTCTGGAAGATGTTCTTCGCACATATGAACATCTTTTGGAACCTGGGGTGTCTGATGCAGGGGCATCCAAGGTTGAGGCAGGGGCATTCTATGTCCTCGGTGAAATTGCATGGAGTGTTAGTATTTTGGCTGGTGTTACTCGGTTGTAGCCTTGACCGATGGTCTTGGTCATTGAAGGAAGCTCGGTCACTGAAGGAACTCGGTAGTCTCTGGTGCTCAGTGATAGTGTTACTCGGTCATGCTTGCAGTGCTCAGTCTGCACTGGTGCTTGGTGATGCTCGACTTGCTCTGTTAATTGTCTGATGCTCGATAGTCCTAACTTACCAACTAGAGTTCTATGTGATTTTGTTGGGTTGACTTGGTGCATTTATTGTTGGTAGCCATTGTTTTGGGCCGACGTGCTGAATTAAATGTTTGTATACATTTTGTAATCCAACTTACAGTATGGCATTTAATAATTGTTAGGAAGAGTTAAAGGTTTCGTCTTGCCGACTTGTGGTTGATGATTAGTATTTAAGGGGTGTTTGGGTTAGATGTTTAGAAAGGAGGAGAACTTAGAGAGAAAGATTGTAGAATTTCATGACTCGAAGGCTTAAGTGAATCAGATCTGAGGTTATGAAGCTGAAGTTGGCAAAGTTGTGGAAAGTTCTTGATGATCTTGCAGATTAGATTGTAATCTGATAGTTACTTGTAGCAGAGCTAGGGGTTTGCATACTTGGAGACAAGGAAATTTCTTGGAGGCTTGCAATCTCAAGTTTAGATCTTCCGTAGGGTTTCCATCAGCTTCTGATTGTCTTCAGAGCTGAACTAGCTAAGTTTGTATTGGATTTGGTTGTGGATCTTGCAGAATTGTTTTCTGATTGTAATTGGCCCTAACCTGAAAGGCCTTATAGCTAGGCATGTTAATGAAAATCAGTGTTAAACAATTGCTTGTGTTACTTTGTTGAATATTCCGATGTGTAATTCAATTGGCTGCAAGGTTTGGACTATTCTTAATTGGATCCACCATCCTTAACTGCATTAAAAATACAATTTAATGTTGTTCTGTAAATTATCCTATAAATTTAGTTATATCATGTTTCAATTAGTTCTTTTTAGTTTTAATTTTCTTTGTAAATTATCATACCAAAGTAGAAAATTGTTAAAACTTTTAGTTTAACCCTAGGTAGTAAAACAAAAATGTAAACCTAGACACAATTGAATTACAAAACGCTAAGTAGAAAACCAAAAACATAAATTTAGACACGTAAATAAAATAACAAACCATAGGTAGATTTTTGTTTTTTACCTAAACAAAACTAAAATAAAAAATTATACCTGTAGAAAATGTAAACCTACACACAATTCTAAAACAAGAATATTTCTCTCTCTCTCTCTCCTTGTTTCAACCTTAGGTGTACATTCTTTAAAAAAATATTTGAACATTTGTCTTGATTGTCTTTGTAACCTGTAAAATATTTAACTTATATGTTAATTTTTAAATTATGACATGTAATTTTTTTTATTTAACTCTCTCTCTCTCTCCTCTCTCTCTCTCATCTCTCTCCTCTCTCTCTCTCTCTCTGGTGTACATTCTTAAAAGAAAAACATTTGAACATTTGTCTTGATTGTCTTTGTAACTTGTAAAATGTTTAACTTATATGTTAATTTTTAAATTATGACATGTAATTATTTTTATTTAAGTCTCTCTCTCTCTCTCTAAGGTAAAATATTTAAATTATTTGTTAATTTTTAATTATTTAAGTCAGTCTTTGTAAGATAAAATGTAATTTGTATACATTAATTATAAATTTTCATATTTTTATATGTTTTTTAATTATGACACGTAATCATTTTTACTTAAGTCTCTCTCTCTCTCTCTCTCTCTCTCTCTCTCTCCGTTGGAAAGGTAAAGTCTGCTAAATTTCTTGGGGTCTAATTCTATAAAAACAAC
>BSBK01012712.1:0-37151 GCA_027943335.1 Chamaecyparis obtusa
TTTATCTATATATATATAGATATAGATATATATATATAGATATATATATATATATATACATATATATAGATATATATACATATATATATATATTATATATATACATATATATATATATATCTATATATATATATCTATATATATAGATATATATATATATATATATATATATATATGTATATGTATATATATATATATATATATGTATATATATATCTCTATCTATATATATATCTATATATATATATATATGTATATATATATATTATATATACATATATATACATATATACATATATATACATATATATATATATATACATATATATATATATATACATATATATATATATATACATATACATATATATACATATATATATATATATATATATATATATATATATATATATATATATATATATATATATATATATATATATATATATATATATATACATATATATATATATATATATATATATATATATATATATATATATATATATATATATATATATATATATATATATATATATATATATATATATGTGTATATATATATATATATATAGATATTAATTTCACTATTTTTATTATTTATCTAATAACTATTCATCATATATAATTATAATAATCTTAACTTATGTCAATATTAAGTATCAACTAGATATCTTATTATTGTATATATTTTTCGCATGTTGATTGAGATCTTAAATTATTGAACTTCTCTTTGTTTCGATAATAGTTTAACATTCTCTACTTAACAGGGCCAACCATGTGAAGGTGGAAGCTCATCTGGCCCCTCCTAGGATCCTCTTATGACCATTTACAACACTTTAGGACCTCTAAGATGTATTCCTAGGGATTGTAAAGTGTCATAAAGGGTCATAAGGGGTCCTGGGACACAACAGTTGAGAAACATAAATGTACGCATCATGGTCACAATTGTTTGGAGACACAACATAATTGAATGCTATACCTAGATGATGCAACACAACCACTACTCCTGTAGTTCTAAGTTGACACTACGGGATCCAAAAACCAAAGATAAGGAATCTATATATGGTTTTTGGATCCAGAGTGTCAACTCAGAACTACAAGAGTAGTGGTTGTGTTGCATTTTCTGGGTATAGCATTCAATTATGTTGTCTCCAAACAATTGGGACCATGATGCCTACATTTATGTTTTGTAGCTGTCATGCTTATTTGCATGTTCTTTGTGTTTGTCTTCTCTCCCTCGCATCGAAAATAAGATTTTTCCCACTCTAAATCAAGAATGTGCATGCAACAGAAGCAGAATATGCACAGATAGTAGGTGGAGTTGAAAAAACACAACACGTTTACAATTTTTTAATAGGTCAAAATTACAATGTTCGCGATGGTCTATAACTTAAAATATGCAATTGAAGACCTCTATTAAAAATGCAACCCTATTGTGTTTTTCAACTCCACCTGATATCCTATGTATATGAATTGAGATTGCATATTGAACTAGGCTTCTCCTTCTGCATTGCCTGAAAGAAAGACAATGTCAGAGTCAACATCTAAATGGTGCATCTCATCATCACAATTAATCCACCTTAAACAATTGAATATGTTTGCTTGTATTAAATATTCATTAATCAAAATTTGAATAGAAAATGTGTACCTTGAGTACTACAATTCACATTAGAATTGATGCCTCCATCATGCTCAACCGGTGTAGTATCTATATCGGCAGGCTACATTCCAATTAAATAAAATGGCTGTAGATTTAGATGACGATATCCCAGAAATCCCTAATTCACTAGATGAAAGTCAAATTAGGGTAATGTATCATAATACACCTAACACTCAAAGTTGTATGGGTTGTCGAGTTTCTTCCTAGACAAAACCCTAGGCTAAATAGAAGTCATATATTTAGCCATAGAAAGGAAAATATGTCTACAGTAGTATAATATTGGAAGGTTTTTAAATTGAGTCATAGATCAGGTACGTGGATCTCTGAAACACTAAATTAGGGATTTCTGAGATATCCTCATCTGTATCTATAGCTATTGCCTCTGTTGTTGTAGGTGCTTTTCCCCTATTTGATATTTATCTTCAAGTGTTCACACTCGTTCTATTGGTTGTTGCCAGCAGGTCACAATCAGTGATTGGGAGAGCCCTGTTTTGGCACCAGTCATGTAGTAAAAGCACTAGAATTGATTTTTTCAGCATGGATGAGAAATTTTTGTATATCAACATGCAATAGAGTTTTTTTCCCAAACTCTATCGCATGTTGATATACAAAAATTTTCCAGCCCGTACCAAAAAACTCAATTCTAGTGCTTGTACTAAGACCTTAAATTATTGAGCTTCTCTTTGTTTCAAGAATAGTTTAACATTCTCTGAGAAACATAATTGTAGGCATCATGGTCACATATTTTTGGAGACAATTTAATTGGGTGGTATACCCAGACGATGGAGAGAAACTTCTGCACCTCCGGTTCCAAGTTGTTCTCCATCCCGTAGTGTCAACTTGGAATAGGAGGTGCAGAATTTGCACTCTATCTAGGTATACAACTCAATTATGTTGTCTCCAAAAAAATGTGACCATGATGCCTACAGTTATGTTTCAAGAATAGTTTAATTAACATTCTCTACTTAACAAGGCCAACCACGTGAAGGTGCAAGCTCATCTGACCCCTCCTAGGAGCCTCTTATGACACTTTATGACATTTTAAGACCTCTAAGATGTATTCTTAGAGGTCATAAATGGTCATAAAGGGTCATAAGGGGTCCTAGGACACAACAGCTAAGAAACATAATTGTAGGCATCATGGTCACATCTTTTTGGAGACAATGTACAATTGAGTTGTATACCCAAGTGATGGAGTACAACTTCTGCACCTCCAATTCCAAATTGGCACTGCAGGATTCAAAGACCATAGATAAGGAATAAATTTAGAGAGTGGAGGAGGGCCATGTAACAACAAAAATAATATAGGACAAACCTCAAGTTAAATGAGGCAATTGCAAACATTTTAATAGAGTTTTATTATTAAATAATGAAATTTTCATATACTAGTGTTCTAAGCCCTCTCATTACATAATTTATTATTGTAAGCCCCCTCTAACTTATGCTTCTAGAAAATGAAACTACGACCTATTGGGATTGAGACAAACCTTATAGAACAATAGCAGCTAGGAAGGATCACTTTCCAACATCTGTTGAATACATCTATTGGAGGACCTTGTATTCATGAGCTACAGATGTATTCAATAGATGTTGGAAATCGATCATTCCTAGCTACTATTGTTCTATAAGTTTTGTCTCAATCCCAATAGGTTGTAGTTTCATTTTCTAGATGCATAAGTTAGAGGGGGCTTACAATAATAAATCATTATGAGGGGGCTTAGAACACTAGTATATGTAAATCTCATTATTTAATAATAAAAATCTATTAAAATGTTTTTAGTTGCCTCATATATCTTGAGGTTCATCCTGTATTATTTTGGTCATTATGGACCTCCTCCACTCTCTAAATTTATTCCTTATCTATGGTCTTTGTATCCTGTAGTGTCAAATTGGAATCGGAGGTGCGGAAGTTGCACTCCATCGCTTGGGTATACAAATCAATTATGTTGTCTCCAAAAAATTGTGCCCGTGATGCCTACAATTATGTTTCTCAGCTATTGTAAAATTTTCATTTATGTTTCTCAGCTATCATGTTTATACCTTCTCTTGTTTGCTGGTTTAATTCCTCTTTGAGTATCCCCATTCTCCTTTGCATCCAAAATGAACTCATTCCAATCCCTCACTAGAATAAAGGGAGACTTCATACCACATTGCGCTCAAACTTCAGCGATACTTCATACCATGCAGCATTTGTAGATTACATTCAATGCGTTATTTACACTTGTATTGGTGGGAAAACTCTTAAAAACACACAAAAGAGATTGCATTCAA
This sequence comes from Chamaecyparis obtusa, assembly GCA_027943335.1. Classification (NCBI taxonomy): domain Eukaryota; kingdom Viridiplantae; phylum Streptophyta; class Pinopsida; order Cupressales; family Cupressaceae; genus Chamaecyparis; species Chamaecyparis obtusa. The sequence continues at coordinate 3,935 of BSBK01012712.1, forward strand.
CCATGTTGTTTACATGACACATGTAGTTTACCTCTAGCGTAAATTAGCATTGCATACAAATCTGCAGACACTACTTGGTATGAAGCCTCACTCAAGCTTGGAAATGATAGTCAATCCATAGTCAAGGTCAAGGAACAAATCGAATAACCAAGAAAACACTATACGTTAAATCATGTGATTGATAGAAGATTGGGGCTCACCTGAGCCATAAACAATATGAAGAATTATTCTAGAAAAAGATGTAAACCATATATATGCACACTTGAGGCAAAGAGAAGTTATGTCATATCAATATTAAAATATTAGTTACAATATGAAAATACTAAACTAACTAATTCCTGAGTTCATCTCTACATTTGGTTGCAACAAAGATATACGATTACAATACAGAGAAGGCATCATAAAAATATAATTTTAGAATTTTCCCTAGCCTAATACGTTTTGCATTCAAATCCTTCATCGTGGATAAGTGGAGATGGGCGGATAGATGCAAATGAGTTGTCATCGACCCAACTAAAGTATCTATAGCCATTATTTCCCTGTGATACCCAGTCTACATTAGTTCTTATATTATAATGAATGGTATTTACATTAGAAACTTTAAATATATACACATTAACAATCTTTTTTCTATTTCGACAGCACCAAAATTATCGTCCAGGGTTGTTTGGTGTCTGTGAAATCTTCAACAAACACTGTCCATCACCACATTGATAGTTTGGCACATTGACAAGAGTCATCGAGACTATATCAATAATGCACCACACCATTGTTACTACATTTATTATTTTTATTTGAAATACACCAAGGAGTAGCATCAAAAATATTAATCATTTATAATAATGAAAAGTAAACCTAAATCAAATAGCTCATTTTTTTATCAGCATGTGTAGTCTCTGTGTATATGAAAAATGAAAGAAATATGAAGCTGAAATAAAATAGTGAGGAAAAATAGTATTCTACATAGAGTGAATGAAATATACCATCAAAAGAAGGTGACAAAATCCTATCACGAAGCACAGACATAGGAAATAAAAAAGAGACAAAAGACAAGAAATGAGAAAAATCATTACGATAATAGAGAAATCATTTATACTATAATCAAAAAAAGAAAAACTCTTTGTCAACAATTTTCAAAATCATTAGGACTATAGAAAAATAATTAAGACTATACAAAATCAAATTTTAGAAATGGACGGTTCTAATGCTTTGCCATTACAACAATTGAGCATTCATCATTTGGTATTGTGTATTTCACTTAAGTATGTCAACAATGTTCAAAATCCTGTCACCAAGCACAGACAATAAATAAGAAAAATCATTAGGACTATAGAAAAATCAAGTTCTAGAAATGGACGGTTCTGATATTGCTTTGCCATTACAACAATTGAGCATTCATCATTTGGTACTTCACGGTGTATTCTATTTAGTTTTTTTAGTTTCTATGTTTATCTGCATGTTCTTTATATGTTTGGCTTCTCTCCCTTGCAAGGGATACATCGATAGGTAATTGATTTGAAAGCATAATGATTTTATAGTCTTTTTTTAGGATAGGCGTAATCATCCTGCCAACCTTTATTAGCAACATTGGTGTCCTATCATTGCACAAGTGCAAGATGATAAGGGTCGATTCAAGGAGGGCACAAAAAAAGGTCATTTTTACCTTACAAGGCAAGAGGAGAGACAGTCCAAATAATTCTATGGTGACTATTCCAAACAACAGACAAATGATGGAATTGGTAACATGTTTTCTTTCAATGTTTATAATAAGTTGGTTGCAAATAGAACCATCATTACAATAGAACCACTCTTTCAAGATATTCTTGGCCAAATCGACCTAGATAAAGAAAGAAGATTGATCATGGAAGATAAATAATTATGAATGATAATAGAAGATAAATAATATAATAATGATAGATGTTGATGAATATTATTAATGGATCAAATAATAACATATTGATAGATGAAAGAATAATTATTTCAGTGTCTACAAGCTCCATTAGCTAAAATCATGACCAACCAAATATGGTTGTGGCAGTTGTAATAGGATTATATATACACCAAACAAGGAATGTACGGGCAAGATCCTTGGTATGCACATATTAGAACATGAAATAAAAGATAAAAACCAGTTTGTGTCCAATTTTTGATTTTGGAAAGGTCTTAAGAGCCTTGTTTTGGATTCCATTTTCTTTATGCAATAAGGGCCCGTTTGGTGCATGGAATACCAAATGTTAGATATAGTCAATTCTGGAAGATGCTACAATTCTGGAAGATACAAATTCTGAAAATGATTTCTGGAATATGAGATGACCTATTTGGTTCACCTAGAAGATGACTAAGAAGATGCATAAGGAATTTTAATTCTATAATTTAATTTCTTTAAATTTGTGTGTATACATCTATATACATACATACATACATGTGTGTATATATACATATATGCACACATGTGTGTATATACACATACACACATGTGTATATGTGTATACATGTGTGTATATGCACACATGTATACACATGCACACATGTATATATACAAACATGTGTGTACATGTGTGTATATACACACACATACACACATATACACACATTCATTTATATATACACATGTGTGTATGTATACAAACATGTGCATTTATATATACACACGTATGTATATATACACATATGTGTATATATACACACATACATGTGTGTGTGTATACACACATACACATATATACACATACATGTGTGTATATACATATACACACATTTGTGTATATATACACACATATACACATATATGGGTATACAGGATGTCTTTCCTTTCCAAGATTGGTGGGTGGTTCCTGCAAAAGTGGCCTTTGATCAAACTAACAAAATTAATGTCATATGTTGCTTAATTTGATTAATTTTCCATATTAATTACTCTTTTCAGTTGTATTAGAAACTTTTGCCTTAAGCATGTGTGATGCAAACCTGTAACACGTCTTTTTTCCATATGTAATCATCATGCTCTATTTCTTGGTAGTTGTGACTCTTAATGATTAAACCATCTCTTGATCATGTTATTGCACTTGATATATGACTATTTCATGTAGGTGCCTTGGTTGATGTCTTATCTCTAGTTGAACATACTATAATTATTTATTATCCTAATCTCTTTCATGTAGGTGCCTTGGTTGATCTCTTATCTCCTATCTCTAGTTGAACAAAGCAAACACATAATCGTTGGTTGATTGCGTATAGTCTCTTGATTTGAATCACATCCACTACTCTGTAGACTACACTAGTTTTCCCTAGTTAACCTTTGCGATACCACGTGGAATGTCAGATTATTACCAAAATATGATGGCGGTGATGATGAGCTGGCATTCTGGTTGTGGAATTCCCTGTGGCTTCTGCCAGTGAGGCATTTAATAGTTTAATCTACAATAATGATGATTTTCATGTGTTATATTTCACTTTCTTCTTGCCACAATTTTCAGAGTTGAAATTTACCATTAAAATTCACCTCAAATTTTCCATGAAAAAAATAAAAAAATTTCTTTATAAAGATCGAATTATCAAGTGTTTTTTCTAGTGAAAATACATTTGTAATTTCTGGAGTCAATTCGTTGAAAATAAAATCCACTAAGATTTTGTTTCAAATTCAATGGAAGAATGTCAAACGAACTAGCTGAGATATTTCTGAAACCCTAGGCTCAGGTTTGCACAAACAATATTTTCTCTATTTGGACACAATTCAAAATTTGTCGAAACATATTTTGCAAATTCTCACCTCAATTTCATAAAGATTTTATTCTTTTTGCATCACAAAACATCATAAACAACTGTATTAATCTTATTTTACAAAATTTGCATTCACCAATTTTTAGGAACTTTTATCTAAAGAAAAAATGGAAATTAGAGAAATACAATTAAAATCTTGGAGTTAATTTCTAAAAAATAATATTTTCTTTCACGAATTCGACTGGTTCATGTACTCCATAGAATGATGAGTGAAAGAAATTGATGAAAAGTTAAGATTCTTTGGATGAAATGCTGGGAGACAATGTATGTTTTATTTGACAATCCCAAGAGTGAAAGAATGTTTGGTTGAAGAAACTCCAAGCTAGCAATTTTAAAGAAGTATATTCCTAAACTTGTGAGCTGAAAATTTTTGCAAGTGATCACATTTCCTTAGATTTGACAAATGGAGAAAAAAAACTTACAAAATAATTCACTCATCTTTTCCAATTTGTCAGAATGTAAACAAAATTTGAAGAAGTTTGTTAAACTTGATTGATAGAGGAAAGAAAGTTACAAGATATTTTACGAATCCGAGCCCATTTAGAAAAATGTATATGCCTAGCATTAGTTTGGAGATACGGAATAGATCGGAGATATGAGTATAGCATTGGGCATTGATCGAGCATGAGACTCTTGCTTATGGTGAGGCCATCTACAATGTCATCAATTCATAGACATAGATATAAGCAAACAAGACTATTACATCATTGGTAGCCGCTTGCACTGGGATATGATATGCAATAAGAATTAGAAGGGGATATTGATAGTTGTTACCAACTGATTGACTCGGCATCCAGGTGGAAGAACAACTATCTACCCTTCCATATTGGACTATAGAAAAATTCTTGGGTAGATGTATATCTCCTATACATAGACAATTGCGCTCCACTGAATCACATCCCACACTCACTCTCCATTCACAGACGTAGATAAAATGCTTGAAGACACCATTGTTAATGGGACTGAAGTGGGAATGGTTATATTTGAAGTAATATGAATTATTAGGTGGTTTCATACAAGTATTGAGGGATTCCTTTCATTTCTTAAGACAAAACATCTTGCCCAATAGATTCAAAGATATATACACCAATCAATTATGGAGAGTCCATCTTGAAAAATCTTAATATTTGTCAGCATCAAATTCATTGATAATTATCAGATAATTATGGAAGGCAGTGATAATCACTATGGTCTCTATCCTCATCGGTGGAGTGGAGTATATTGTAGATGACACTAACCATCCTCTATACCCGATAAGCATCTGAGTTCTTATTTTTACAAACAACAATGAGAAGACAATAGTTTGGAAAAAAAAAGGACCTTTCTATATTTAATTCACTATAGAGTGTTATAAGATTTTATCGCTAGTGATGCATCGATGAATATCTCACTACATAAATCGATAGCTAAATCAATTAATGGTGAAAGATGTTATGAATCAATTAATGGTAAAAAATGTTATGAATCAATGGAAAGTGACTGGTGGTAACAATGTTTCTAAGATCAAATATGATTATTATGGTCTAAGGCATTGTTACCCAAATTTTCATGAGCATTCAAATTTGGCTAAAATCCTTTCCAAGGCCTCTATTTTTACCCTGCCGAGCCTCCTTGAAAATTTCATGAAGTTATGTCTTGTCTCCCGGCCTCTGCAATTATTTCAAGTCCCTAGTCTGCAGGTCCTAAAATTTGAAAAATCCTAGCCATTTGAGCTACATACCCCTGCAAAACCCTAAGCCTCATTCTATTTTTGTGTTACTTTTTTGGCAACTTAAAGGTCCCAATTTCCAAATGCGTAATTTATCCCTTTGGTCACCAGTTCTCTTATTCTTCCTGACGGTCACTTTTTCTATCCAGTGACCTAGCGACTCTAGTGGTTCTCATAATCACTAAGTGTTTGGTGGTTAGACCTTAACATCCCATGATTCGGTGATTGCCTTATTCGCGTATTCTCTGAGTTTAACTGCGGTTCAATGTTTCATTCAGTGACTGAGTGAAGTTCCCTTTGGTCATGCATTCGCTAAGCCTCCCAGGGTTAAGCTTTTAAGTGGGGTCCTATTCTCCTCAATCAATGGTAATCATATGATCACATGGAATATTTGAGCCCATGTGATCATGCGACTAGCCATTGATTTGGAATCTTCATGTCCGAGTGGGTCTTGTGCCAGAAGGGTGTAGCGTGGATCTTATTTGGTAGCTTCCTATTGGCCGAGGGTGATGACTTGTTGGCATGTAAGAGTGGGCCCAGTTATCCCTTAGCTATTAATCAAATGGCTAGCGTATGATCGCATGGAATATTCTTGGCCCATGTGATCATGCACCCGCCATCAGATTAGAATCTTGGAGATTGTGGGACCATGTCAAAGCTTGCTGAAGTGTATGCTTACAGAGCAGTCAAGGGTGAATGAAAGGGTGATAGGTGGAAATGTGGACCCAGGTTTGTGGCTTCAGTTGCATAATTGCTAGACATAGCCAGGGTTAGCTGAAGTGTTAAGCGATTCAGTGACCAAGGAAATTGAAACCTAAGGTAGACTTAATGTTAATTTGTAGTCAAGTGCCGAGCCTAGGTAAAAAGGATAATGTAGCGGTTGCGTTTTAAAATAAGATTAAATTTGAATGCTAGCCGTCGATAGAGGAAAAGCTTGGTGCCACCTGGTAACCATTATAATATTTAAATTCAAATATCCAAGAGATCATATTTTCACAATTATGGTGAGCTTGAGTTGCAGGGGGGTAGATGGATCATGGAGGGCTGGATTTTTTGCAGGAATAAACATGAAGTGAACATGCAAGCACCTATATCTGATCTGTTAGGATATTTTCATGTAAATTTATGGCCAGATTAGATTGAATTAGGGTTGGATATTTTATTGTAAACCTCTGTAACCCTAATTAGATATTTTTCTCTTGTGTACGTGTAGTGATGTATATAGTTTGTTTTTGGAGCTTTTGAGCTCAGAATGGAATAATTGTAAAAATAAAGTTTTTTTCTTTCTCAGAGACCAATTTGTAGCAATTTTTGCCCCTTTGGCTTTCTCCAGTTGTAAAATTCCCATTGATAATTTAGATATCAAAGACTTTTTGTGACATTCCTTATGTCCCTAAGCCTTCTTGTGTGAGTTATCTCTTAATGAATTCAGTGTTATATGTTTCTCAGTGATATCTTAGGGTTCTTGATCCTTCTTTCTTTCTCTAATTCATGTGTATGTTTGTGGATGATTTGATGTGAATGCTTTTGTGGGTATATCATAATCCCTTAACAGTCTTGTCTCATTCATATACCTAGTTGCAAAGGTGAATGTTTGTTTGCAGGTCATAGATTGTTTGTCTAAACCTAAAGAGTTGTTATTATTTATGAAAGAATCTTTCTCTTTCCCTGAATACCTTCTCTTATTTGCAGACCCTCCTATGAAATACTTATGCAAACCTATTCAGTGAATTGTGATCTCCTAGATGTAAGTTTACTCATTGGATCCATATTCTATACTGCAATTCATACCATATTTTTGGTGTATCACCTAGTAGGTAGTTTGCTTTCAATCATTTCCCTTTTAAGCATTCATTCTATCCCTTTTCCACTCAAGTTTTACATTTCTTGTCAAGAAGCAAATTAAGGTGATTATCCAAGAGGAACTAGCCTAGACCCTGGAGGTCTCATCTCAGTTAGCATAGGTCCCACAACCTGGAGATGATTCCCATGTTATACTAGGTTATCAAGACTACTAGAGCTTGAGACAAGGGTGCAAACTTAGTGTATAGCAATTCTGGCACACCCGATGGGATGACAGAAAAAGAAGTTCATTTCTTGAAGGTTATGTCATCTCTAATATGCAGATTGCATAATACAGACCTTTAGAGGTTGTTTTACCAAGTATATCTGGTGACTCCACTAGTTTAAAAGATTCAGGCCAACCTTGTTTAAAGTTTAGGAGAAAGATTGAGACTAAAAGCTCAAAACCCACCAATTTTTTAGAGTTGCCTTCAAAAAGAAGTCACAAAGGCAGGTCAACTCAAAGAGAATCTCCTACAAGTAAAGTTCAATCTACACCTCCTAATACTTTAGAAAGGAGACCTTCTCCCTTTCATTCTAGAAGAAGAGGAAGATCTCTAACCAGAGATCTAGAAGAAGATTCAAATCTAGCAACAAATACAGCTCATTTAGTTGTTAATCTTCAAGTTTCAGCTCCCACAATGGATAAAAATTTTGCCTTTGCACCTTTCAATCAGGGGAGTCCATTAAACTTTGTAGTGCATCATGATGTGCCCTTGGTGGCATTGAAGAGCTTACCTAATTTCATAGGTGAAGGACAAACTACAACCTTTGAGCACATAAGGGATGTGACTACCATCTGCAGTATTCACAATATAACACAAGAAGATGTGGCCACAAAGTTATTGGAAGCCTCTCTAAAAGGTAAGGCTCTAGAATGGTTTAGAACTCTAACTATTGGTTCTATTACTTCTTGGGATGAATTAGGGGATGCATTAAGTAAACATTTTGAGGATAAATCAGATAATTTGTCTCTGGTTGAGCAGTTAACAACCATTAAGAGAGACCCTCAAGAACAAATGATAGATTACAATAGTAGATTCCTTAAAACATGGAATAGAATTCTAGTCTCAGTGAGACCATCAACTGACCATGCTTTCCTTTATTATTTACAAAGTCTAAATGGCCAAATATCTGTCATGATCCAATCTATGGGTGGTACTTCTTTACCCCAAGTTTTTGACATTGCTGTCATGGCTAAAAACTATTTAATTCAAGCAGGCATGATACAAAGAAGACCTCCCATGCCTATTTTCCCTAGCCTTTAGCCCATTGCACCTGCACAAGTACCCCTATTTACCCCTATCCCTACCTTACTAGCACCTTAGGCTAGTACCAGTGGTCAAGAGCTCACAACGAATTTCTCTCAAGAGCTGTGGGAGATAAAAAATAGCCAAGCAACTAGTGTGTAAGAAATGAAAAATTTGTTGCAGACTCTAACTAAAGAGGTCACAAATTTAAAAAAGAAAAATCAAGGAATTAGACCACCCTTCCAACAATAAGGCCAAGGTCCTAATCAGTAATATCAAAATCAAGGATAGCCTTATCAACAAAATAGGCCACCTTTCCAAGGAGGCTATCAAGGAAAAAGACAAAGTTTCAATTAGAGGCCATTCCAACCATACAACCCTGCACCCCTAAATTCTGTAAATCTAGTGAGGGAAATGGTACCTAGTCAAAATAATATGGCTATGGAGAATGAATGGTGCTTTCCTTGTAACTAGCTTCACAATTAGGCCACATGTTCAAATGGATGGATGAACCAAGCCTTGATGGTTCAGAATGCCGCACAAGCTCAATTAGAAACTTCATCCAGTGGGTCGATTCCTCAACGAGAGCCACAGGAGCATGAGATGACTCTCTTCAATTGGGAGCAACCAGACTTCAATGGAGTCAATAGTGATGATGCTTTTGTCGCATTCACAAGAGAAAAGAGAAGAGCTCAAGACATGGAGAGAGAAGATTCTAATGCCAAAGCTACCACATCTACAGAGTTAGTATAGCAAGCCCATCCTACCACATCCAAGGAGGCTCCTGTCATTACAAGTAAAGAGGTCCAGACTCCTAAGGAGGCAAAGCCTGTCATACCAAAATCACAACAAAGAGTACACACTATGACACCTTATAATATTGTAGACAGCATGAAGAAGGTGAATGTCACCATGTCCATGTGGGATTCTTTGGCTATTCCAGGGCAGCCTGAGATTTTGAAGAAGGCCATAAATGAAGTAGCAACTCCTCAACCTGCAAAAGAAGTTGCAAAGCCAGTGTTGGTTAACACTGGTCAAGAAAAGGAGACTCCATGTAGCAACTCCAAGGCCAATACCATGCAAGGTAGGAATTCAAAGCCACATCCCTTTTATGTATCTCTAATTATTAGAAAATCTTTGGTACATAATTGTATGGTAGATAGTGTAGCTACTAGCACTGTAATGCCCAAGAAAGTAGCTGATCAATTAGGACTAAAATGTGAACCCTTCCAAAAGAAGGTCACACAACTTGATGGATCCTCAGTCAATACTATAGGTGTGGCTAAGGATACCAGTCTGATACTTCATGCTAGTCCTTATTTCTCCATCCTCCTAGATATATATATCGTAGATCTCCCTGCATTATTTGCTATATGTTTATCAAGGGAGTTTACAGCTAAGATAGGAGGCTATCTTTCTTCTGATTGGTCTCACATGTTATTTCATACAAGGTATGGGACCAAGGTCACCATTAAATCAGAACCATTAGTAGCACACCATATAGAGCCATATGTATCCAATGCCATCAATGTAAATTGCCCCATATTTGATAGAAATGATTTCCAAACCATTAGTGAAGCAAGCACTAAGATAGGAGATATCCCTGATATTTTTCTAGATGAAAGAGCTTCAAAGGCCCAATAAAATATTATTTGGGATTTTGGTTTGGGGAGCTATTTGATACAAGAAGCTAGATTGAAAGAACCAAGCCTTCTCAAAAGGGCGATTGAATCAGAGGATCAGGACAATCAAGTCTGGGAGCTATATTTTGATGGAGCTAGAAGTAGACATGGTTCTGGTGGTGGTGCTATGTTAGTGTCCCAAAAAGGAGAAAAATACTACACTACCTTTAGATTCAGTTTCTCTTGCACTAGCAATACTACAGAGTATGAAAGCCTAGTCAATGGACTAGAGTGGGCTAGAAAAAGAGGGCTTAAGGCCTTAAAAGTTTATGGTGATAGTGAGTTAGTTGTTATCCAAGTAAGAGGGATGAGTGCAACCAAGAATGAAACAATGAAAGCATACAAGCATAGAGTTTGGGATGTAATTGAAGAATTTTGTGCTTTCAATATTGTAGCTATCCCTAGAAAGTTAAACCAAAATGTAGATAGGTTAGTTGTTGTTGGATCTCAGTATGATATTCCAAATAGCATTTCAAAAGAGGTAGATCAATAGCATATCAAAGTGATTTTCAGACCTTCTATCCTTGATAATAATGTCAATTGGCAAGTGTTTGACAATGATGAACAAATTCTGCAGTTCTTGTTTGAAGAAGATGTTTTTTCAAAGAATAATCAAGATAGGCTATCACAAAACTATGGTGATCAGGTAATACAACTCAAGTCCAATAAGATGCCCAAGGGCCTTGTTACTTTGGAAACTATCTTCAACAAGGATGATGAATTCAAGAAAAATAAATCTGGCCTAGTAGTCCAACAAGAACATTGTGTTGAACTAAAGTTGGAACTAGGTAGGAGCTTACAATTTTGAAAAGTAAGCACTCATTCAGAAAAGAAAGCTTACACTCAGTTATTCAAAGAATTCAGTGATATCTTTGCTTGGCAATATGAGGATCTCAAAGTTTTTGATCATGCCCTTGCTCAACACACTATTGAATTGGAGCCAAATGCCAAACCAGTAAGGAAAAAGCAAAGGCCTGTTAATCCCAAGCTCGAGCGGCTTATGCAAAAGGAAGTTCTTAAATTAATAGAGAGTGGTATCATCTAACCCATCAAACATACTAGTTGGGTTTCCAACCTTGTTCCAGTTAGGAAAAAGAATGGGGAGCTGAGGTTATGTGTTGACTTCAGGGATTTGAACAGGGCTCCTCTAAAAGACTGCCATCCATTACCCTCTATGGAACAAATCTTACAATGTGTCTCTGGATCTGAGAGATTTTCATTATTGGATGGCTATTCAGGATACAATCAGATCCTGGCAAATGAAGAGGATCAATATAAGATTGCATTTACAACCAAGTGGGGAACCATGGCTTATCAAAAGATGCCCTTTGGTTTGTCAAATGCAGGTGCTACATTCCAAAAGGCAATGGATATGGCCTTCAAAAGCCTCCTGTACAAGTTTGTGTTGGTCTATCTAGATGATATAACTATTTACTCAAAACATGCAGCAGATCACATGAAACATTTGAGAAAGATCTTTGAAAGGTGTAGAATATTTGGGATATCCCTTAATCCCAAGAAGTGTATGTTTGCAGTTCATGAAGGAAAACTATTAGGATATGTAGTATCCAAAGAAGGAATTGCAATGTATCCTGAGAGAATTGAGCCATCTTGGAGCTACCATTGCCACATCATAAGGTCTCCAATCTTTCATAGGAAAGATTAATTTTTTTAGGAGATTCTTTCCTAACATTACAGATTTGTTAAAACCTCTGACAACCATGTTAAAGAAGAATTCTGCTTTTAGCTGGACCAAAGAAGGAAAAGCCAATTTCTAGGCTATCAAAGAGGCCTTGACAGAGGCTCCTTCCCTGCTAAACCCAAATTTTAGTAAGGATTTTATCCTTTATGCTTATGGAGGACATGATGTCATATCTACAATGTTAACAAAAGAAAATTTAGATGGATTGGAGCAGCCTATTGCTTTCTTTAGCAAAGGCTTAGAAGAATATGAATAGAGGTACTCCTTTGTGGAGAAACATGTACTTTCTGTGGTGAAGAGCCTCAAAAAATTTAGACATTTGTTGACTCATAGCAAGGTACATTTAAAAGTTACTCATCTTAGTGTCAAGGAATTTTTTCTCTCCAAGGATCTAAATGAAAAAAGAGCTGGCTAGATCACCAAGGTGATGGAGTATGATATAGATATTCAAACTACCAAGCTGGTTAGAGGAAGAGGTCTTTGTGAGCATTTGGCAGAGGATGAAGGATCAAAGAAATCAGAGAAATTGGATGCATCTCTGGTGGTGCATTCTACTGAGGAGAAAACTAAGGCAACAAGCTGGTTGCCTAACATGATTAACTATTTGGAAATAGGACAATGTCCTGTAGGTTTGGATTCAGCAAAAAGGAGGTATTATAGATTACAATCTGTTCCTTTTGTGCTGATTGATGAAGTTATTTTTAGAAAGGATCACAATGGTGTCCTTTTAAGATGCATAGATTTAGAAAAGGTTGCAGATGTCCTATTTGAATTTCATGATGGACCTTCTGGAGGTCATTTCTCTCCTAGGACTACTGCTTATAAAATCATGAGGGCCAGGTACTATTGGCCATCTATCTTTAAGGATAGCCATGATTATGTAAGGAAATGCATCAAGTGTGCCCTATTTGCAGGAAAAGAAAGACTTGCAGCTTTGGCCCTACAGCCGGTCAAAATAGACCAGCCCTTGATGAAGTGGGGTATTAATTTCATTGGTATGATTAACACTCCATCTAGTGCAGGTCATAAATGGATCATTACTGCAACTGATTATTTCACTAGATGGATAGAGGCAGTTGCCTTAAAAGACTCAAATGAGAGTGTTATTTTAAGTTTTTATGATGATTTAATTCACATATTTGGCACTCCTAATTCCATTATTTCAGATAATGCATTGGCATTTACAGGCCTCAAGGTCTCAGAGTGGGCAGTAAAAAATGGCATCTATTTGAATACAAGTTCTAATTATTACCCTCAGGGAAATGGCTTGGCAGAATCAACAAACAAGAACCTAATTAGGATAATAAAAAAGACTCTTCAAGAGAATCAGAGGGATTGGCATACTAAATTGAGGTTTGCCTTGTGGTTAGACAGAATTACCCCAAAGAAGATCATTGGTAATTCCCCATACATGTTAGTGTATGGAAAAGAGGCTAAGTTATCCATTTCAACTGAGTTACCAGCCCTAGACATAGCCACTCATTATGCCCTGTTTGAGGAAAGTGATCCTTTGTAAATCAGATATGCCCAGTTGATGGAGTTGGAAGAACTCAGAGAGAAATCAATGCAAGATATGGAGTTCCATCATAATCAAAGAAAGAAGAACTTTGACAAAAGAGCCAGGGTCAAAAACTTCAAGGTTGGTGATATAGTCCTTAAATGGGATGAATTTAAGTCAAGACCTAGCAGGCACACAAAATTTGATTCATTTTGGGGTGGACCTTTTGTTATTATAGAGTGTAAGGGATCCAATGCTTTCCATCTATCAGATCTTGAAGGAGTTCCCTTGCCTATATCAGTGAATGGTTTCCATCTGAAGCCATGTTTTGAGATTAGTCCCTCTCTATGAGTTTTGTAAATTCTTGTATATATGTTTTGGCTTCCTTTTCCCTATTTTCTAGCTTAGTTCTGTGTTTTCCAAGAAGTGCTCTGAGCACATTTCCAATCCAGTCTCCCGGTGAGAATTTTTGAGTTTTTGATGACCCCATGCCCAATGGATATATCAAGGCCACTGATCCATGTCTAGCAGGCTGACATCTAGCAAAAATCACCAAAATGTTATCCAAATTTTCATGAGCATTCAAATTTGGGTAAAATCCTTTCCAGGGCCTCTGTTTTTACCCTATCGAGCCTCCCTAAAAATTTCATGAAGTTATGTCTTGTCTCCCGGCCTTTGCAATTATTTCAAGTCCCTGGTCTGTAGGTCCTAAAATTTGAAAAAAACTAGCCATTTGAGATAAATACCCCTACAAAACCCTAAGCCTCATTCTATTTTTGTGTTACTTTTTCGGCATCTTAAAGGTCCCAATTTCCATATGCGTAATTTCTCCCTTCGGTCGCCAGTTCTCTTATTCTTTCCAACGGTCACTTTTTCTATCCAGCGACTTGGTGACTGCAGTGGTTCTCATAATTGCTAAGTGTTTAGCGGTTAGACCTTAACATCTCATGATTCAGTGATTTCCTTATTCACGTATTCTCCAAGTTTAACCATGGCTCAATGTTTCATTCAATGACTAAGCGAAGTTCCCTTTGGTCGTGCATTCACTAAGCCTCCCAAGTTTAAGCTTTTAAGTAGGGCCCTATTCTCCTAAATCAATGGTAGTCATATGATTGCATGGAATATTTGAGCCCATGAGATCATGCGACTGGCCATTGATTTGGAATCTTCATCTCCGAGAGGGTCCTGTGTCAGAAGGGTGTAGCGTGGATCTTATTTGGTAGCTTCCTATTGGCCGAGGATGATGACTTGTTGGCATGTCAGAGTGGGCCCAATGATCTTCCCAACTATTAATCGAATAGCTGGTGTATGATCACATGGAATATTCTTGGTCCATATGATCATGCACCTGCCGTCAGATTAGAATCTTGGAGATTGTGGGACCGTGTCATAGCTTGCCGAAGTGTATGCTTACAGAGCAGTCAAAGGTGAATGAAAGGGTGACAAGTGGAAATGTGGACCCAGGTTTGTGGCTTCAGTCACATAATCACCAGACTTAGCTGGGGTTAGCTGAAGTGTTAAGCGATTCAGTGACCAAGGAAATTGAAACCCGAGGTAGACTTAAGGTTAATTTGCAGTCAAGTGCCGAGCCTGGGTAAAAAGGATAATCTAGTGGTTGCACTTTAAAATAAGATTAAATTTGAATGCCAGCCGTTGATAGAGGAAAAGTTTGGTGCCACCTGGTAACCATTATAATATTTAAATTCAAATATCCACGAGATCAGTTTTTCATAGTTATGGCAAGTCTGAGTTGCAGGGGGGTAGATGGATCATGGCGGCTTGATTTTTTGTAGGAATAAACATGAAGTGAACATGCAAGTGCATATATCTGATCTACTCAGATATTTTCATGTACATTTATGGCTAGATTGGATTGAATTAGGGTTAAATATTTTATTGTAGACCTTTGTAACCCTAATTAGATATTTTGCTCCTGCCTATGTGTAGAGATGTATATAGTTTGTTTTTGGAGCTTTTGAGCTCAGAATGGAATAATTGTAAAAAGAAAGTTTTTTTCTTTCTCAGAGACCAATTTGTAGCAATTTTTGCCCCTTTGGCTTTCCGCAGTTGTAAAATTTCCATTGATAATTCAGATATTGAAGACTTTTTGTGACATTCCTTATGTCCCTAAGCCTTCTTGTGTGAGTTATCTCTTAATGAATTCAGTGTTATATGTTTCTCAGTGATATCTTAGGGTTCTTGATCCTTCTTTCTTTCTATAATTCATGTGTATGTTTGTGGATGATTTGATGTGAATTCTTTTGTGGGTATATCATAACCCCTTAACAGTCTTGTCTCATTCCTATACCTAGTTGCAGAGGTGAATGTTTGTTTGCAGGTCATAGATTGTTTGTCTAAACCTAAAGAGTTGTTATTATTTGTGAAAGAATCTTTCTCTTTCCCTGAATACCTTCTCTTATTTGCAGACCCTACTATGAAATAATTATGCAAACCTATTCAGTGAATTGTGATCTCCTAGACCTAAGTTTACTCATTGGATCCATCTTCTATACTGCAATTCATACCATATTTTCAGTGTATCACTTAGTAGGTAGTTTTCTTTTAGTCATTTCCCTTTTAAGCATTCCTTCTATCCCTTTTCCCCTCAAGTTTTACATTTCTTGTCAATAAGAAAATTAAGGTGATTATCCAAGAGGAACCAGCCTAGACTTTGGAGGTCTCATCTCAGTTAGCATAGGTCCCACAACCTGGAGATGATTCCCATGTTATACTAGGTTATCAAGACTACGAGAGCTTGAGACAAGGGTGCAAACTTAGTGTATAATAGGCATAACTAATAGCAATAGAAGTTATCATATTAATTGATAAGGCTTGGGACTATGTCTAAATTAGTGCAAACACCAATAATTAAATAATTATTGATTATCATCCCTATCCATAATCAAAATCATAGGAAGAATATGCATAAATGAGATAAATGGATACTCTCATACAAATGAAAAGAAAGATATTAATAAACATTGCAGAGTATATTATAGATGGTTCATACTTATATTCCAGGAGGTATGAAGGTTGCCACTGAACAAAAACATAAGAATTTCCAATCACATTCTAGAGGAAAATATCGAAGAGGATATACAAATAGTAAAGTTGTGGATAGATATATAATTGTAGATCACATAAGGTCATAGTATATAAATCATAGAATATTATGTCACAAACTTATGTTGAAGAAGGATCATGTTATATAGCTACAAGATCACATCAAAATAAATTATAAAATACAAGGGAAGATGTTAGGTCTTATTTTCATATCGGTTAATCACTGCTAGATAAAGGTCACAGAGAACCTCTGTTAACTACAAGAGTTTGTGGATATGTACATATTTCATTAATAGGTTGATATAGGGATCTTGTGATTGTTCTCTATGGGTTGCACGTATTGTGGAAGTTTACTGATGTTTTGATACCTAGAAGGTATGGATGATATATGTATTATGCAATGGAGAGGAGAACAGATTGGAGGGTGATACAAATCTAGATTGGTCAGAATAGAAGAGGGAGATTAGTTAACATACAAACTTACTCTAATAATTATTGAAAATGACTAAACGTTCGACAAACATATCTGCATATTTGAATTGGCATAGAAAAACATTGTTGAAAGCATTATAAATTGGTTACACACATCATTTATATCATGCATAGCATCATTCGATGAAGTGAGAAGGATAAGTTAAGGTAATTGTCCCAACTATCTAAGTTAATTGAAAAATGGGATAGTACAAGTAGGATAGTAACCAATGATTAATATAATAAGATATCGATAATGTATGAATTCAACATCTAATCGGTAGTTATGATAATGAGATGTGATTTGTAAAGAAGAAAATTAGCATAAGGATCATAATGAAACCAATATGTTATAAAGAAGGACAATAGATACAAGTATCATATTAATGGGCTCACCTAACCAAAGGAAATATTTGAAAATATTTGAAAAGATAAGTATCTCATGTTTTATTAATCCATATGAATCTATAGTTTCTATTTCATTAAATAATAAATTTCATATGCTTCTATCATTTTTTATGATCAGGATAGTTTAGCTTTATGAACTATTCATAATCTATCTCTGACATCTTCAGAAAGGTCAAGAATTTGGCAAAATTTAGCTTCTAATAAAATAGATGATTTAGTCAACTTGGACAAACTTAATCATATTGATTGAGAGGGAGTTCACTATTGAAGATAAAAAAATTATAAGATTATATTAGTGGGAACTCATGGATAGAATTTCCGATGAGATGCACGTGGATAGAATCCATGATTAAGGCATTCCATACATCATGAGACTACAACTTGAATGGTGAAAATGTGACCACACTTCTATGAATCCTTACATGCAAGAAAAATCAAGAATGAGCCCTCACAAATTGATCCATAGCTCTCTATGCATGGAGTTGTAAGATTTGTAAAATTGCTCTCAGCTAGAGCTATAAACTTATGACCTTGCTAGTCAACCATACAATGAGAGATTCACAATGAAAACAAGGGCAAGAATGCCAATATCTCCAATGAAACCAAATGTATGCAATGCAATGCAAATCTATATGACAATGCAAGTTAATCTATTGCATAAAGGAAATCTAAGCTAATATGCCATGATAATGGAACTAAGAAAGGAAATATGCAACTACAATGAAATGCAATAACAAGTCTTCAAAGCTTGGATGTAGAATATCTTCAAAAAGCTCCAAATGACCTAGAAAACCTGCAGCATAATATTAGCATGAAAACTTAAGATATGAAAATGAAGAAGAGAGCTCTTCTTTTATAGGAAGTGAAAAGGAATGGACCATTGTGATTAAGAGGCAAAAGACTTAAACAATAGTGGAGAAAAAAAGAAGCTTGATCCTTGTGCACAAATATCCTCCAATAGGAAAATAGGAGCTGACTTTAGTGTCCATATGAGACAAAAAGTGCTTTTTCCTTTTTATAAAATAAGAATAAATGCTTTATTTGTGCAACTTAGGATAAGAGGAAAAATGGAGATTTTTTATTTAAATAAAAAGGGAGGAAATTCTTTTTAATTAAATAAAGGCTTAGGATAAAGTGATTTTATTATTTAATTAAAAGAGATTTTTAATTAATTAAAAGGGAGCATGTTCTCTTAATTAAATAAGATTTTTATTTTTATTTCTTTTAAATTAAATAAGGCTCAAACCTTAGGAAATATTGAATTGATTATGATTTGATCAAGGAAATTGATATAATTGATATTGTTGATATTTGAAAATATTGATTCAGGGATTTGATAAATTGCAGAAATGGGGCCCAAAGTCTAGGCGACCATTTTAGGGTGCATACATTTGCCCCTCTTTGACTAATGTGTGATCGATCTGGGAACACATGCAGTTAAAGAAGAATTGAAATGTGAGATCGATTTGGGATCAGAAAACAACCCAGATCTATGTTCATTTTGGGAACACATCAGGACAAAGATGAGCAAAAGACAAGACCAACATCATCGCTGCTAGGTGCAAATCAAGCCTTAGACAAAACTATCGCCATCGATGCTAGGCAATAATCAAGTCTAAAAAAATAGGAGATAAAAATTGAAAGACAAAATCACCACCATCACTGCTAGGTGATAATCAAGTCTAAAAATAAGAATCTCAAGCTGAGTTGAATGATAAAGTTGAATCAAAGATTAAATCTGATAGGTACTGCCCCCTTAGAATCAAAATTGAAATCAGATAGAGGAGAAAAACAAATTGATAAACTTGATCAAGTCACAATAAATCATAATCGAAGGATGGAGCATGATAGGATAACCATCAAACAGTGAAGACATGCCCTAGGTTGACTAGGTTTGAATGGGAAAGATATAGGATAAAAATTAAGTCAAACCTCAGAGAGAGGAAGTGAAAGGGGTGAATGAAAGACTAGAAGTTTGGAAGACATGGAAAGGAAGAAATTCCATCAAAGATCAAAGAATTACTTCCCAAAAAAATTCCTTACCCAAAACACCTATTGATACTTTGATTCCCTTTGATCAACCTATGCTTGAGCCAAAAGAGGAAGTTAACTTGAAAAAGATAAAATTGAACGAACATGATAATTCTATTCATATTTTTTATTCTATTAGAATTAATTTTGATAATGAGGATAATCTTGATGGTGATGCTTTTGATGTTCCTAATGCAACAAATGATGATATTCATGCTATTGATTGTGATGTTATGTTTGATCTTATTGATGTTAATCATGATTTACTAGCTATGTTTTCACAAAAAATATCTCTTAATCCTAGTGACAAGAAAAGTGACCATCTTCACAACATGGTACTTGTTTGGAACTAGCTATTGTTCCATCACTGTTCTTGATGGTTCTCCTCTTGTGTGTTTTCCACCTACCCTAAACACTACAGACCAAGATGAGGGGTAGGCAATACACTTGACTAGCTCCTCTTGTGTGGTAGATTCTATGTGTTTGCTTGTTGTAATGTGCTTCCCCCATGATGTGGTACTTTTTATATGTTTTATTTATATTTATTTAAACAACCCTTGTTTCTTTGTTGGTACAAGATGATAGAGGAATAAAAATATCATAAACATTCCTCTATTTATATCTCACTTAAATTCTATATGTTGTTACGTGTTATGTCGTGGATATGCCACTTTTTGTAAATGTGCCTTTGTGTTGTCTAATTAGGGAAGATGAAATATGGTAGCTACCTATTATTTTTGGTCTCTATGATGCTAGCACAAAAAGAATCTTCTTTGTCACTCTTACATGACATTCTTCCATTGTTTTTTGTAGTTCTACTACCTTAGGGGGATGATGAAATTTTATTTTGATATAATATCTCATATATTATCATGTGGTCACATTGACCCCATAGTTAGTAGATCCCTTCTGTGCTCTCTTTTTTCATGTGTTCATTTCCCTTGATTTATCCTTTCTTGGGACTATCAGATAGTGGAAACATTTCTTTTAGGTGCATTTATTGTATGTTAAAGCCATTGCTCCTATTAAGGCATTTTCAATTGCTTTCACATGGGGGGATACACTATACTCTATGGTTCAATTTTTGTACACATGTACATAATGATTTGATGCAATCTTTCTTGTGGATGACCAAGGAGACAATTCTTTTCTTATGTTTATCATTTTTAAATTGAATTTGTTAGCGGAGACAAGACTTTCCTTAAGGATTGATCCTCCTTTGATCCCTAAGGAGACAATAGTTTCCTCAGGCCTGATCACATTTCTTAATCCTTAATGACATAATACTTTCCTTAGACTTGATCACTTTTCTTGGTCCCTATGGAGAAAATGCTTTCTTTAGGCCTAGTCATTCTCTTGTTAGATTCCTTCATGGAAACAATTCTTTCCTTAAGCCTAATCATTCTCTTACCAAATCCATTAATGGAGACAATTCTTTCCTTAAGGACTAATCATTTTTTATGGATTGACTAGCATAACAGAGCTTTCTAGAAATTTCAACGCCATCTTTTGCAGCTCTTCCTTTGTGTGATCCATAGTAAGACAATCTATTGCTAGGCTAGTGATCACACTTCTTTATTCTTCTTTTTCTTCTCTCTTTTGAGTGATACCTCTCTTATCTTTGTTTTAGATTTGATGAAGACTTAAGTCACTTGGGGGCTTGATGCTTCTTTTTCTCCTTGAGCTTGATAAGATTGTTACTAAGCATTGATCTACTTTACCATGAGCAGAATTTATTTGATACTCTTGCTAAGGTGGGGATTAAATGTATCTAGTCCTAAAAAGTTAGCACCCATAATTAGATCTTTTAGAACCTATTACGTACCATTTTGATGATTTTGAACTTTGAATGTCTATTATTCTTGATCCTAGTGCCATGTCCCTTCTTCTCCCACACCTATTCACTATCCTCAATCTCCCCATAGAATTTGAGCTTTTTTTTCTTGGGACACATCACCAATGGTGATCTATCCCTAGAGTTTTCAGCCCCAATTTTCCCTAGAGCTTGATATTAGGGTCTTTTTCCAAGGTTTTCTATTATTGTCAACCTGGATCAAATTTGAGTCCTGAAATGAGGGAGTAAGGTATAAAAGGACCTCCTCTCCCCTTATTTGTTATGAATCCATCAAGTGCAAGATAACAAGAAATAAAGTATAAACTATCTATCAACAAAGTGCAAGAAAGATAAATTGAGGATTTGGGTTCAAGATTTAAAGGCAAGCATCCAATTTAAGATCTCCAAGTCTCCATTTCTTCAAGATCCATCAAATCAAAGGAAATGCTCTTCAATTAATTAAAGTTTCTTTTCCATGATGGAAAAGTAGAGGAATTCTCTCTCTCTCTCCTTTTTGCATGTGGTTATCAAACATATCTACAATCTAGATTTTGGAGTGCAAATCATAGATCTATGCATTTTTTAGGGAATCCTTGGTCCTACTTCACATTCCAAGATCAACTCTTTGGATTCCAAATGTATTTAAGCATCTTGATCCAAATTCAAGAGCAATTTCTACATCCATCCATCAGGGTTTTTGCAAGGTAAATCAGCAATTTTCCCTTTTTACATTATTTCATGTATACAATTTCTATCATATTTCAAGGTTGATTCCTAAATAGGGGTTTGACCAAGGAAAACCAATTTTCACAACCTTTTTCCAATTTTCAATGTGTAGGAATAGGTTACAAATCCATGAATCCAAATTTGGACAATACGGAAAAAATTATAGATTTTGTAAAACAATTCACCCAAAAGTGTCAGGAACTGATCAAGTTTCACCCTATCCGATCTATTTTTGACTAATTTTTTTGAAGAAGATGCATTTCATCTTTTGATTTCTATTTCTGTCAGTTTTAGCTCAATGCCAGTTCATATCAATCTATTTTGATCAACTTTTTAGTAACTTCTCTAATAGATCAATTGCATTACATAATCAGTCTCATTTCATTTCAATTACATTATTTAGTGAAGTAAAAACCTTGTTCCCATTTAAATCTTGAGTCACCTCTTGGGTATTTTGAGGGGCATTATTCCTTCCTAATGTGCATTTCATGAAATGGGGAAGTAATTCACTTAGTACATTATATGTTGTAGTGCTCTCCCCTTTTCATATTGTACAATTGAAATATATTTAAGATTTATCTTTAGTATCCTATTGATGCATCCTTTGAACCTCATTTAGATACATGTAATGCCTCACCAAGAAACCCTAGAAAAAAGGACAAAACTTTCTTGATAAAACATGCAAAATAATTTTTTTAAATAATAATGTATGAGATTGATTAAAACAACTTGTGATTTGACTTGTTATATCATAAGACTCTAACCAAGGAAAAAATGGAATCTACTTAGAATTATAATAGTTTGTTGGAATGTTCCAATAAAGAATGTAAATGTCATTGCATACTTGAGTATCCCTTTACTAGTTTGTATTGTATACACCATGCCTCAACATTTGTAATTGCATATATGCCTACACACTAGATGTAGGACATAATATATCTTGAGAGTTATATACATGATCATAAAAAGAAAGCCACATTGATATCTTAGCTACATAAATTAGATGGTAGCTATAAATAGATTTGTAAAGAGGTACAAAGTACACATACAAATGGAAAGAGTAAACTAATATTATTTTTAAACTTATCAAGACAATTCCTAAGGGCTAGATCTAAGTCTCGAGAGCTCATCATTGATGGCCTTGGATACATCATGTATAGAGACTTCCTAGTTTGACTCTTCCAACTTTAAACAATCTAATAAATCTTGAAATTGAGTATGCAATACTTTCTATGGTTTAATTCTCTGGATAATTTCTCTATCGGTACCCACCCACTAGGTGAAATAGGCACAAAAAGCTAGGTATAATTTAATATCTTAACATTGATTCCAAAAAGTCAATACATAGTAATAATCCATGCTATAGTAAGATCACTACTAGTTTATAATAAATATTATCACAAAATACACACATACAATTTATTTAATTAGGCTTACTCATTGCGAACAAGAATAAATATGTACGATAGTGAGGTAAATGCATAGCATCTAGAGAACAAGGAAGGTTAATCTAGTTTATAAAAAAGATAAAAATTTAAGAATATCATTATTGAGTCATGTGCTACAAAGATGATTGAAAATTAAAGTGTTAACCAAGAGTCTTACAACCTCAAAGGAAAGAAATATCCAATAGAAGCCTTGAAAATCATTAGCATACATGAATAACTATCTTCTCACCTTTCAACATTATCTAAAATGATGTTTTTGAATGTATGTTAATCTAAACTTCCTAGAAGTCAATATTAATTAAGTTAACATGTTTAAATCAAGATATTACAAAAAAAAATTATAATATTGAAATGACGCTTCACCCAAAACAAACATCTCTAAAAAATATTTATAACACTAAACAATAAAAATATTACATATTATTACTAATTTTCTATATAAAATGCTAACATGATCTACATGACTAAATATAACAAAAGGGGTACCATTATATACAAATTTGTCTATATGATTAGTGAAAGAGGAAGTATATTACAAATATTTTAAATAATGTTATTTTACTATTACATTATTGTGTTTGGTTATTGGATCCAAAAATACAAGGGATAGCTACACTATGAGAAAGAAGACTTCTATCTTTAATTGTCAGCTTGATGTCTAGTTTTCAATACTTACAACATATTTTATTCTTAGCCACCCATCTCAAGATCAAGCAAAAAGTTTATATAAATTAATTGATTCCTTAAGCAATAGGACCATTTGGTAACTAATAACTTTGAAAATAAGTAGGAATAAATTACTTCAATGATGATTTTGAGGATATCAGTAAACAAATAGGTAAGAAGCAATAGAATAATATCATAGATTTAAAGCTTAACAAAATTTGTACCTTGTGGCATCTTAATCTCCTATCAATATCTCCCCAAATATCATATTCTTTTGTTGATGAAAGTGAAATTGTATTCTCATAACCCAAGGAGTTTCATCCCTTTTTTCTCTTTTGGATATTTCAACTTTCTTGTAAAGGTTGCAACCTTGACAACCTATGCCACATTAGAAATTACAAAGACAAACAAGTTGGTCAACTTAGTCGAAATCTCAAATCCACATGTATCAATAAATAAATAATTTCCATTAAAATTTAAATGAAAAAGACACATAGTTCGACCAACTTGTCGGAGAAAACACATGTCTACAAAAAGGAAGAGTGTTGAGTACACTATCGAATACACTAACAATATATCACATGAATTATTATATGAAGATCATCAACAAATTTGACAATCCAATGACTAACAAAATATGGAGATTTTTGACCAACAAGAACTAAATTTCAAATGACACGCGAATTTTATAGGAATCATCAGTTGACTAACACAAGTTTAAAGAAGTTATTACAATAGACTACTGGTCAAAAATAAGAAATCATAAAGTGCTAACATGACAACCTTCTTAACAGGAGCTCCAAATACTTGTTTCCACCCTACCACGAAGTTGTTAAGCTCCCTTAGAATCTTTCTTGACATGAAAGATACCCAACTCGAGGAAGTTGAAATGATCACAACTGAGAAGACTAATGGAATTTGTGCAATACAAAATATCTCTTCCAAACACTAATGAATGAGGTCAATTCATAACATTGAACGTATCTCAATCAATAAGTATCCCAAAAGCAAGCATAATGTGAATCCATCTCATAAGACATATAGAGTAACTCAAGATGTGTGATAAAGCAACAGAAGAAATATTTTCTCTATCAATCACTATTTCACAAAATTCAATTTTTGTCTCAAACATATTTTAAGGAGGTCATAATAAGCATAACATACATTTCTTTCTGTTGTCAAGAATTTTCAAATCATGTAACAAGCATCATGAAAATTTTTGTATCCCTTAAAACATGACAAGGACAGTTAGATAAATGAATAAATCAAACACCTCATAACGAGTATGTTAAATGCATATCTATCATAACTTGAACCTCACAAGCTCGAAATTCTTTTCATGTAGTCTATCAGCTGACATTTCAAACAAATCACCCCTTAGACCAAAATACTTCCAAGAACTCAACTTTGTTAAGACTTGTCTAATTACAATAACTAGTTACCCAAATCATTCCTAATCTATGTTGTCATTCTTCCCCAAAACAACATTAGAAAACCATTTTTATTATTCACTATAATATTAAACTCAACAACAGTTATATATATAAAGTCTACATGTACAAATATTCTATATTACCTGGCCCTTAGTGGAAACATACGTAGACAAAAGCACAGTTTCCACTAAATTAGGCATTTACATAATCAAAGGAGTAGACATACGGCTAGGGCAAAATTAAAGCATCGATTAAGCAGATCAAAGAATTATCCAGTTTAGCAGTCAAAGCCATCAAGTAATGCAGAGTGGCGCTACTGATCTATCTACGTTCAAGACGTTTTCACAAGTAATACAGCGAACTGCTAAATAAAAATAATTAGTATCCCCTTGAAAATGAACAGGGGGTGATGCCAGAGCCCTAACGATGGAAAGGTATTTAGATTACAATTTGTGCTAAGAGTTTCCAACGTTTTTCTAATTGAGAATACCGAATGAGAAAATAAAACATGAGTATTGGAGCCGGTTAATCTCAACCGACTGAATATAGCCAATGACAAAATAATAAATGATTTATATCAAGGAAAAAATAATGCATGCAAAGGTGACAAAACAGTTCATAATAACTATAACTAGTAGGATACCAGCGACATTTATAGTCATAGTAAAAGATCATGGAATATTCAAATTTAAAGTCATGTTGTAGGAAAAACATACAATTCGAAAAACAGCCAAGGAAAGGAGTTCAACGATGGCAAGGGATAAAGATGATAGAACACTTCCCTTCCTGTCCATTTTCTTTAACTGAATTCTTGATTTGTATCTTGCCAAGGAATCCAATCTCTTCATAATAACTATCACTACTAGATTTATTACCTAACCATTGCGCCACTTCATAATCAGTGTGCATGCTAGTGAGATATTTTGGTGATTGGTTCTTTGTCTAATACAAATTGAGTAGTATGAAGATCTCTCATCAACGCAGGCATTACTTATCTTCATAACAAGTGTTTGTGTTTGTCATATCTTATCCCTATTGATTTATATCGTACCTCTTTGTGAAGATGTTGGATAGTGGATACATATTGTAATCAATAGCTAACAATCTTTAATTAATTGTACTTGACTTAGTTTGAATATCGACCCAAACATCATCGATATTATTTAGTTATTATATGAGTCACTGACTCCCATTGGTATAATTTGTTCATGCTGTCGATTATTAGAAACTATACAAGTCGCTAGTGTTGCCCTTCATTAACCCATCTCTTAATATGTTGTATTGCAGCCAGCTAATCCTTGTCTTTAGATCGATTAATAATATCAGATATTGTGATGATTATCATGTAATTAGTAAATCGAATGGACTTTATTGATGTTTTGCATTCTCATCTTATACTTTGTCGATCTCCTTGCTCTTCTTCCATGTATATGCCTCAATCGGATGATCTGTACTATGATAATCAATATCTCCAGAGGTAATCTTGAATATCTTTCTCGTGGATTAGACCCTACGCAGCCGAGTTGGCGAACTTAAATTACAAGCAATAAAATCTAACCACGAGAATAACTTTGGGAAGGTGTATCAATAAAATAAGAATACCAACATCCGTATAATCCCTCTATTTCCACCCCCTCCCCAAAATCTCCGCCTGAATGTCCTGCCAAACCATCTTCTTTCAAACAATTATTTGCACCAGTGGATAGAGGCGGCTAGCCTTGATCTTATCACACTCCTCTTCCGGTCAAAGATAATTATCATCGATTAACGCAACCGTAGACGCCAAAGACGTCTAGAAACCCCTCTTATGTGTATATATAAATGTAATGCGGGAAGGGATTGAAGCACTGCTCAACCCATTTCAAGCATAATGGAGATTAATTTCAGAGCTGCGGCAGTTGCCCTCATTCTGGCCAGCTGTATCGTGTGGAAGGCCTCTGCGGGAGGCATAGCCATATATTGGGGACAAAATGGCAACGAGGCCTCGCTTACCCAAACCTGCGCAACCGGTAACTTCAAATTCGTCATTCTCGCATTTCTCCCCGTCTTCGGAAACGGCCGCACGCCGCAGCTGAATCTAGCCGGTCACTGCGACCCTTCCTCTGGCGGCTGCAAAAAGCTGAGCGCCGATATAAAAGCATGCCAGCAGAGAAACGTCAAGGTGTTTCTGTCCTTGGGAGGAGGCGCCGGAAGCTATTCCATCGCCTCTGCGCAAGATGCACAGAACGTCGCAAACTATCTCTGGAACAATTATCTCGGTGGGAAGTCTGCTTCTCGGCCTCTGGGCGAGGCTGTGTTAGACGGAATCGACTTCGACATCGAGGCGACGACAGAGCACTGGGACGACCTCGCCAGAGCCGTGTCGGCGCTTTCTTCTCGCGGCGGCAAAAAGGTGTTCCTCAGCGCTGCCCCGCAGTGTCCTTATCCTGACGCCTCTCTGGGAAAGGCGTTGCAGACGGGGCTGTTTGACTACGTTTGGATTCAGTTCTACAACAACGCCCCTTGCCAATACGCTAATGGAGACGCTTCCAATCTGATCAGGTCGTGGAACAAGTGGACAACTTCCATACCCAAAACTACCAATTTCTTTCTGGGACTTCCGGCGTCCAGCAGTGCTGCAGGCAGTGGTTTCATTCCCGCCGCTACACTGAAGTCGAAAGTGCTGCCTCAGATAAAGAAGTCGTCCAAATACGCGGGAGTCATGCTGTGGTCGAAATTCGAGGACGGGCAGACTCAGTATAGCTCATCTATCAAAGCTTCCGTCTGAGATCAGAGATGGTGGTTTCCTGAGTTAAGTACTACTACTCGGGTCTCGTAAACTCGGGTTTAAACTTTAAATAATGCTCTCGGTTTCCATGAGCCCCGCTACTTGTAAACACAGGTCTTCGTAACTGAAATCAAAGCCCAGGCGAAAATTTGTGAGCATTTCCTTTTGTGCTTACAAGTTTACAAGTTTACCGCTAATTGTGAGAATGTTTTTTATTTCACTAAAGTTTACCACTACATATATTTGGATAGAACGTGGTTCATGATACTATCTTATTATATCTAGTGTTTCTTAAACTATAACATAATTGAATTCTTAATTTTATATTGGTCACAAAATAATTATTACCTAACGAGTACCATACCTAATCACTAAATATGTTAAAGTTTGATACCGCTTCTAAATCGTTAAAGGTAGATTGCATTCGTAAAAGAGTGATGCATTAATATTTTCATTTCACAAGTTTAGACATGGAAAAATAATTGTTACTGATATAAAATTAGATTTCAGATTTCTTTAAATCTAGATACATACATTAAACATTAGTGCATAAATTTCATACAAACTCTTGACATATACATATGTTTTATGTTTTACTATCTTAAAATAAAGCACAATATATTATGCATTCATCTCTCATATTATCTTTTTCATTCATTATTTTCAGTGGGAAGTATATATTGTAGATATCCCCTTACATCCTCTTATACCACTCTACCCTTATTACAACATATTATTATCTATATCAATGTGCATTACACATATGATTTAACTATCTTCCATTAAGTAATATAGTAACACATCCCAACACATGTATTGTATTTTCTAAAATATTTTTGTTGATCTCATAGATCTTTTATTGTACAATTAGCTTAATTTTTAATCAATATTCTTTTATATAGATCTTACTATATTGATGTTCTCTTCACTAAGTGCGGGTATAGAGCATGTATAGTAGAATTAGATTGTGGCATTCTTTTAGGTTTTCAAATAATCTATAGAAGTGTTGAGTATTGTGTATGTTTCATAAAAGTGACTGATAATTATTTTTAGTTTAGTTACATTGATAGATAAATGTATTAGATAATATGTCAATAAGGATGAGGTAGATATTAAATGCATGGAAATAAACATGTACATATGAATAGGTAAAGGTTAGAGGAATGAGTTCAAATTTGTATGAGTTTGTAACATTTATCAATATGAACATTATCAACATATTTTCTTGGAACAATTCAAAATGGGTGGGAGCGTGAGGAGTGGGAATGGTTTGAGGGTTTTAGGGTGTAGAGAAGATGCAAAATCTAGCAATTAGATTTAATAAAAGAATCATGCTTAATGGTTTGAGGTTTTCAAGGAGTGGAGTGGGAAATTTTTATTCCTTATTCATAGAAAAAGAGAATCGTTCTTAATAGTATATCAAAATATATGTAGATTTAAATTAGTATACAATTAATTATGTAATATAACAGTATATTTAAATTTTCTTCATTATGCTATCAACTTATTCTCGCTATGTGTATCTAGTTAATCATTGATATTTAAGCTCTAGGCTCCTGTGCATTTGAAATTGACATATAATTTTATCACCTAGGCCATGAGCAATTCCATACAATGTTGTGGAAAAACTCATAAGTGCGCCAATACAATTGCTGCCTTGGGAGCGATTTTTTTCATTTTAGTGGATAGAGGCGGCTCAACATAGATAAGCCATTATTATCCATACCAATAATTCAAACCTATCACAAACAATTTAGGAATAAATATGTGGGTATGGATTGAAGCATTGCACAATTCATGTTAAGTATAATTGAGATGAATTTGAGAGTTGTGGCAGTTACCCTTACTCTAGCCACTTTTTTCATGTTCAAAGCCTTTGTGGCGGGAAGAAAAGAAATATATTGGGGCCAAAATGGAAAGGAAGACTCTCTTACACAAACCTAGGCCATCGATAACTTCAAATATTCCATTCTCATATTTCTTCCCATGTTTGGAAATGACCAAACATCACAACTGAATCTAGTGGGCTACTGTGACCCCCCAAAAAAGAAAATGAATAACAACCAAAAGGGGAGAAACATAGATTACAACCAATAAAGTTTATAAGTAGAAAAGCTTGCCCAAGGAAAATCCACCCAAGAATGAACATGCCTTCATATAGCTGCACTAAAACCCAAGAAAATGTCAAAAGCCAATAGGTCAACTATAAAAACTTTAGGACCCCCAAAATCCATGAGGATAATAGCACCAATAATCAAATTTTGGCCATGTTAGGAGAAGTTATAGGAGAAGAAAAACCCTCCACCTTCAAAAAGTCCACCATACCTTCAATAGAGGCTAACATGAGGGGGAAAGGAAGAAGAATAAGAAAAAAGAGCATGATAGAGGAAGGCCCTATATAAGTAGACCAAAAGGAAACAATATCATCCCCATAAAATATTGGGAAGACCATCGTAGCCCAAATGAAAACCAAAGAAAGAGAGGTTTGCAGCCAAACTATATGTAATCTTCCACAAAGGTCAACATGTTCAAAGCACCAACCATCACTAAGTGGAACCTCTCTAAAGCTTTCAAACAAGGCCTAACTAAGGAAAGAAGGGAGCACAACCTTTACTAAGATGAAAAACTCCAATGATTTCAACAAGGTTGAACTGAAGAAAGAAAGGACGGAGCACACATTGCTACAAGCCCATGAAGCAACCAATACCATAGACACCATATGTCTATCCTTCCTCCAAATCAAGCACCACACCATTCATCTATTCTTCCTCCAAATCACCTTCTATTGCACTTGTTTTTTCACCAAAATCTCTTGCAGAAAACCTTTGTTGCTTTCACTGTCACTTAAGATTGCATAACCCATTGTTTCCTTATAATGAAAAATAAAGCTTCCAAGAAGTAAATAAAAATGATAATTTTATTATTAAATTTTATTTTTATATATAAAAATACATCCATTATATTAAATTTCATTATATAAAACTCACTAATTTCCCTACATCTAAAGAACTAATAATAGCGCAATCATTCGTATTATTCATATGACAAAAAATATCCTAATGTGTTCCACCCACGTAACAAACACTTCAAGTTCCATGTGCAAACTTGAAGCTTACTATCTATTGTGATAGTTTTAAATAAATATTTATTTAATAGAAAACCCATAACGTGAGATAGAAAATATCGTTATCTAGTTGCCTTTATTTAATGACTTGAATTTAGATATCAATAGGAATTGGATGAGTTTGTAAATGTGAACTATCTTTAAAACACAAATCCAACATATGGTAAGAAAAACTATTATTTCTAATTCTAATCAACATCCATAATTCTACTCCACCTATTTTAATACCAATATGTTTTATTGTTAGTAGTTGTATAAATTACACACACACATTATAAAAAAGAAGTGATACAGCTGTTGGACATGACTTAGGTTTTCCGCAAATACTTTTGATCTATGTTTATGTCTACTCGATAAATTTAGGTTCAGTCTCCACATCAATGCCATCGAAGCCCCTCTGGATGTTATGCAAACATAAAATAAAAACCATGCAATACTATTACCAAAGTCTATGGGTTGTGATGGGAAGAGTCGTAACCGTGCCAACACAATGCCCACCTTAAATATAAAGAAAGAAGTATAGGAAAAAGGGACACTTTATTGGATCTATAGTAGGCCTTAAATATTCTGTATTTCTATCTACCTTTTACTCCACTATAAGGGCTATTGAATCCACATGAAAAATCCTTCTCTAGATGACTTCGAAGCCAACTTGACTAGGAATAAATATATTGTAAGGACAAACTTTTCACAAACATGCTAGGTAGGATTAATAATCGAAATATACATATAGTCGATAGGATAAGTCGAGAAGTCAAAAGAATATTGCATTAAGATAAAGAAATATAATTTTATCAATTTTCACTAATATGATACATTATGTTCATTTACATTTTGACAAACTTTTCGAATGAATACATAATACAACTAAATGTAGGTGTTGAACAACTTGTTGAATACATCAATAAACATCAAATATAAAGTACATCACAAGCACAAAGAAGACCATAAGGACAAATCATCAATACATGAAAATAAAACCACTGTGTGCATTCGTGTCTCCTTCAACCATCAGACTACTCTTCATCTACTATGCTCAAGATGAGAATTTGTCTAGGCACTTTTACTGCCCAACCATAGAGTGGGTTACCTCTCTCATTGTTCAACTTGTCATGTTGAGCATGCTGATCTTGCCCAAAGAGCCTAGCAACTCAAAACTGGTAGATTAGATGGATCTAGTGCAACAATATAGCTAACTAAAATTTATTTATGACATTGTAGTAATTAAAAATTGATTGTGGCAGGGAGATGGTAGAACAACCAACATATATACATGTAATAAGTAATAAGCTTTTACCAAAGCATGTAAAACCAAATTCCTCTAATAGGTAGGTATGCATAAATGAAATTTATCTTTCCTACCCTTCCTTATTATTTCCACATTTGACACCCTTCTAACATATTCTCAAATACATGTGAAGTTATACTCCAGATTTGCCTATATAATAGAAAAATGTTTATTGCACGTTTTCTTGAGGAGTTATTGAGGAGCTTACCAAATAAAGAGAAAGCTCCATATACCTTAACTAAATTGTCAATTCCTCTCTATAAAACAAAGATATAAAATGTCAGCTTGGTTTGAATAGTTTTGAATTTTCAAACAATTTCACAATTTCACAAAATTGTAGTACAAAGAGTGTAACTTAATATGAAATCATATAGCAACCACTAATTTGACAATGTTTAGAATTTTGAAATAGTACAGAATGAGTGTGACTTGATCTTACAACCTTTTGAGAGTTGTTTACATCTATAATTTTTAAAGTTATGACCTTAGGGAGTCACTC